>MU227963.1:367704-402464 GCA_018584345.1 Thuja plicata | reverse complement strand
ATATCTCTGATATCATATTGAGGTGATATCTAAAATACTTTTGAGTTATGGTGAATATCATGAGACTTGATATTCTTGGTCAGACCATATCTCTGATATCATATTGAGGTGATATCTAAAATACCTTTGAGTTATGGTGAATATCACGAGACTTGATATTCTTGGTCAGACCATATCTCTGATATCATATTGAGGTGACATCTAAAATACTTTTGGGTTATGGTGAATATCATGAGACTTGATATTCTTGGTCAGATCATATCTCTTAATATCACGATAAGGTAATATCTTACTTCTTAAAAGTATTGATCTTTTGTAAATTGCATTTTTGATGAATTTTATCTTCCCTAGCTAAGAGGGAGTGTTGATGTTTACAGCTTCGATCAGATAAAATCTACATAATGATACTATATTAATATCATGAGAAAAGATTAAATGATTATCTGTACTCACATATTACATTGAAGTAATATATTTAAGAGTGAGTATTAATATGTTATAGTTTAAATTTGTACATAAATAAAATGATTATTATAATTACTTATGCATATCTATATATATATATATGTATAAATATATATATAATAATAATGTACGTTATTATTATTTATATACTATTACATATTATATAAATATAATTATAAAATCATCTTATATATTCTTCAATATAGTATACCGATTGATATAATATCGTAAAAATAAAACAATGATCATAGTTGATTATTAGTATCGGCTAAGTTTATTATTGCCACCGATATAATTATCGGGCTCTATGTTCTATTGATTCTATAATGCGAAGGCACGTCCATGACGTTCCATCATGGACATGACTCCACTTCTATATATTTACATTAATAACTGCAGAATTCAAAAACGCAGCGACACATAATTAAATCAGTCTCATAGTAAATATTGATTCTGCAATATAATATACTTTCAGATTAATATTAATATACTTTCAGATTAATATTAATATCTTCAACATATATTTATATATATAGTTTCACACATTCATTGTGATATATAAATATATATTAATTGAGCATTTATATATTTGTATATGTATTAAGGAGAAATTTTAAAAGGAGTTAACAATCTTAATCTAATAAAAAATTAACACCATTTACCTACATTTTTTCCCCACACACACATATATCGCACTTTTGATTCAAACTAGTTATTGGAAATTGATAGTAGCTGTATTGTTTATAATTTATTTTTACATCTTTTAATGAAATAACCACTTTGTTGGTTTGTATCCAAATCCAATGAACTTATATCCTTTGTTTTTTTCCCAACATTTAGCAGAACTATTTTTAAAAAACCTTTTGAATTATAGGTAAACAATATGCTTTTTGGCAATAACTGTCCAAAAAAGAGGAAACTGAATTTTTCTAATGGATATAATGGAGTGCAGTGTATATGTAGATTTCTTAAGATATTGTAAGGAGTAACAGTTACTATAAATCAATAGAAATTGGATAGTTCCGAAAGCACTTAAAATCTAAGGAGATTTAAATCAAGTCATTTCATCAACTATAAGCGATGTCTGGGAACAACAAAAAAACCAACCACAGAATGAAGGGCCGCAACCTGCAATCTCACTGTGGAATAATGGATTGAACTTATGCCATGGTTAATTTCATAGAGACCAAGATATAGTAGGTTTAAGAAATATCAACCTTTAGGATTCTCTAGTGGAGGAAAATTCTCAGGGCTTTCTACAGATGGAAGTAATGGCTATCTGCCGATGGAAGAGCCTTGTGGATTTCACCACGACCCATATGTAGAAAGTTGCGGTCCAGCAAATTCAGACCTACTTTTTGCAAAAAATTGTAACGTAGGTCAAGTTTTAAGGCTTTTGACAGAACATTCAGTTGAAGAAAATGGACGTGTCCCCAGGAAGGAAACATGTGGGCTTGAGCAATACCCACCTGGAGAGAGTGCTCATGCAGCCCCTCTAGGATTAGGCTGCGTAGAAAACCCTTCTGAAGGCCATTTTTCATCTGAAATGATCAAGTCCAGCGAGCTCGAGGTAAAGAGAAAGGGAAGCCCCTACCTCTCATCCAGTGAGCGCTGTGATGTGAACTACGATGTAAATAAGAGTAAGAAAGGACAGCTACTCGAGCATGTTTGTTGATAATGGTTTTGGAATGTGGGGAACAAAACCCCTTCTTCACTATTCATTAATGGATGTCCATACGCTGTTCCAAAGCTCCCGTTTGAGCACAACAGGGAGGATGTTGGCTAAGGTTGTTGAATATGGCTTTACCCCTGCTGTTGCATTTGCTTGAAAGTTTCTGAAGCATGTTCTAGAAAATCAACATCGCCTGTAGTGATTTTACATTGCATCTACCAACAACGTTTGCTTGAAAGTTTCAAAACCGTTTTTTTAATAGGCCTTTTTAAAGCACATCGGGCAACAAAACAAGATGTAGTCAAAGCTAATGGACGAAGTCAACTTTATTGTATTGGGATTGCTTCTGGGAGGGTTAGAAGCCACAAAATTGAATTGTTAATACTTTAATCCCCTTTTCTTCTAGAGACATTTGATCATGTAATCATTGTATGTTTTGCTACAGGTTTCTGCAGTTTTTTCCTATAAATCTCGAGTTCCAACATGGCTTCGACTATCCAGAGCTCACATTGGGAAGAATCTTTGAGGAATTACCCATTCTGTGGTGGAAAATGTTTAGGAAGAGTTCCCCATCCTACACGGGCAAAATTGTAGGAAGAGGTCTCTAGGAATGTACCCCAGTCACAAGTGCAATAGTATATGAATGAGGACTTTGGTAACTCTTTCATTTTAGTTTTATTTCTCATTCTTCAAAGTAAAACTTGTTTCTTTTTCATTTTTCATCTCTAATGCTCCTTCTTCATGGAAGTAGCTGAAGCCATTAAGCTCTTGACCTCCATCAAAACATTATGACATTAAGGTTTATGGCATTAAGGTTGAGAATACCCTTCGAGCGAGTAGAGGGACGCCTAACTTGCAATGTGAGCACACAGTAGCTCCTCCATGTGCCTCTATCCTTCATATCCCTTGAAGAGGCTACAACCAATGTAGTATATCACAATTGTCACAGAAGAAGTTCCACTACAAAGAAAATCCTCTTTAAACTCTGATTGCTCAACAGACAATGAAATATGCCCCTCTTTCTGTACCAGCTGGTCCTTATTTTAGACATTAGGCATGTAGGGAGACACGGCAATGGAAACTAAACTTCTTTTTTAAATGACATATGTACTCATTTGTTTTTAAATGATATTTATTAACAAATCTATGTTCGTTCATGAACCCTTTCATTCAATAAGTGGTCCCACCAAAATTTCCTACATAAGGATTACTGCTGTATTCTGTATTTTTGAGTTTTTTTCCTCAAGGAGAGGAGAATTAAGGCATAAATTTCAATTGTTTCTATTTTTAGAATAAATACTAGGGTCTATATTTACATTAGTGATCTATGTATCCATATAATATTTTCTTTATCAAGGGTTACATTATTATTATTTTATTCATTTCATATGATTTTCATTATATATATATATTATGAAAATTTATTTACAATATTTATTATACATGATACATGATTCATTTTTCATATTTTAATTTTTAGTGTGCATTTATAATTCATGCATTATTTGTTTTCTCTATTATACTTCCTTACATTATATGTATATATGTTATTCTAAGAGTATATATTGTCATTAATATTCTAGAAGTGAGATTTTAAGTAGTGATAGATGTTATACGAGATTAGTCACCATCTACAAATAGAGATTTATCACTTAAAAGTATTTATTTCTAGGTATCATCCTATATATAATTGTTAAATATTAAGTAAAATAATATCTCATATTACACTCTTTGATTTTTAGTCTTTATTATATTGTTTAGCGTATATTTTACTTTTAGCATATAAATTTGTTCCTGGTATCTTCAATAGTGGCTTATAAATTAGATTGCGCATCAAATTACTAGCTGTGTTGTGCTTGTATTTTGTTTGGATTATTTTTGCAAAATACTTGTCCAAAATTGGTAAAGCAAGACATCCTTAATTCTAAGTTTAGAAAGTATTCAGACTGTATGATTTTCATTTGGATTCAAATGTTCCTTTACATGTAATGTTGTTTCAAGTTACAAATGTTTGCTGTGAATACTTTGGTTCATGTTTTTTGAATCTTCGGAATATTTTCAGTAAAATTTTAGAATTTTAGTAAATTGATTCTAGTGTGGTATCAAAAATCTTTGTCAATGAACATAACTCTCTTCACTTATAGCTAAATGTGTACACAAGACAAGCAATATCTCTCAGGATGGAATATTTTGAGTAATGTCATATTTTTGTAGCTTCATAGTTAAGTCTCTTGTACATCATTTTTTTGACTGAAGGCTTTTTGTTTGCAAGCTAGGTGGCTTCAAATCATTTCAATCTATACTACAAATAGAGAAAATAAATAAAAAGTTGCAATGCATAATGTCAATATAACTAATTTCAGATTTCATGAATAATTCTTATTAACATATATTTTACACATAAATTATCAAAATGTATATAAATTTAAGTTATTACATAATTAATTATATATTATTACAGTAGATTTAAAATTTACCTTTAATTTTCTATCGAAGCATTCTTTGACAAATGTGTCACTGCTTGGCACCCTCACTCTAAATCTGAAAATAGAAAATATGATACACAAAACTCCAACAGATCACTCCAAATCACCGTTTTGTTGCAATTTGCGATGGCAGTTATAGATTTCTGTTTATTGAAACAACAATAGCAAAATATAGTGGAATAGAATAGCACAATGAATCTAATGCGATTGATGATTAACACTAACAGTAAACAACAAATGATAAATAATTTCAGATCGATTTATGTGGAATTTTTATCTGCTGTTAAAGTCTGTCCTAATGTTTTGCTTTGTGCTACATCTATGTTAGCTGAATCACTGTTTCGTTGTAACTGGTGATAATAGATTGCTGTTTATTGAAACAATAATAGTGAAAGATAGTGGAATAGATTATAGAATAGCAAAATGAATCAAACATGATAGATGAAGGTGGTGTATCAAATTATTAATATACAACGAAGTTATGAATCAATGGATTAATTTCAGAAATGATGATTCCAAATAAAGGCATGTCCTATAGGTATAAGGACATTGTTAGGTTATTGCAAACTATAATCTCTAACTAGGCTGTCTACTAAGAAAGAGAAAAACTAAGAAACTAATCAATGGTTATTGAAGGGTTATGCACAACACATGTTGACTACTCCATCATTCAACTATATGTAATGCCCATGCAGGAGCAAGGGGTGTAATTTAGAAGTATAGTTGCAAGATGTGGCTCCAACTCATCAAAACCTACTCCCAGTGTGCAGACTTGCACCCATGAAATTTGAAATACATTAAAAATAAACAATTCAAGAAAACAATGTTTTTCATTTAATATATAAGAGTTTAACTTTAAAGACAGTTGGTCACATATGATTGAATTCGTGCTTAAATGCTCGAAAATAGTAAAAATTATTTGAAGCATGCAATTACAAACGAAGTGGAAAATAGTAAATTATTCAATTGTAATTGTATTGAAAGTAAACACACAATATATATACTTTAGATCCATATATTTATAAGTGAAGCATAAAGTTGATAATATCAACAGGCAATGGAGAAGCTATTGGTTCCAGTGACAATTCTGCAGTCTTTGTCTTCAAGGATTCACTTCAAGAACCATGTCTATGGCTTGTGAGTATGGTGGATTGGGTGTAGAAATTTGGCACATCAGATGGATTGTCCAGCACAACAAATACAATCAAAATTATTATAAAATAAATAAATATCAGTCAGAAAATAGTTTTTCTGGATGAAAGCTCTATTTAACAGAAGCCAAGCATGGCAAGGGAGGCATATTAATCAACCATTCTGTTTTCTGATTTCTATTCCTTGCTGGAGCATTGTACTTTGGTTCAGTTAGCCTGAGGAGGAAACCCCTCTATGTCTGGAGTTAGTGGACAAAAACGCCTGATTCAACTTTGGTCAATTGCACCCAAGGATTAGATATGAGCTCCATTGTGAAATCTTTGTTATTTCTATATTGAAGATTATATTTGGTATTTTAAGTTGATCATACAAAACAATTTGTGAATCAATATATATTTTATGATCTCAACTTGTGATTGTGAAATAAGCGCTGGTAATGTTTACCGTGTTATGATGACTCAGTGTGTCCGTAAGACTCTTAGAATGTTGCAGTGATATATTTATCCCTAATATATGCGTTTCATGTCAATAATTCTCTGTTGCATTTAATAACTGCGTTTCATATCAATCATCACAATTATTAACAATGACTTGGCTGCTACATAAAACATTATTGATCATTTGTGATAGCTGAACTTTTGATGGCATAATATTATTTTTATGGCAGCATAGATAAATATGGGACAAGCCTGGATATTCTGTCTTTTTGTGACCATAACTTATTTAAAGGAGGTTCGAGTTTTGCAAAAATATTTTAAGTCTACACCTCTTTTTGTTGGACCTGCTGTACAAGACAAGTTCTGACATATTCTTGTTTTCATTTTCTATTCCAATCTATAAATTAATCTGTGGATGTACTAGTTTCAAAGGCTGACCATCATCCCTTCTTATATTATACATAGCTTTGCAAAGGTTTATTTAAAATAAAAAAAGAAGCCATATGCCTTTTAAGGGATTTGCAGTTATTGAGGAAAGTTTAATATCAGCCAACCAAGATTTTTAATGCATGCCGATTGTTTTACTTGAATTAGCCATGGCCATAAAGGTAGGTTTCTTTTGCTGTGTCTATTGTCAGTAGTCAGTTACAGCTGGTAAGCCGTAACAGTATACAGGACATTACTAAGAATGCCTAGGTGAATGGGTCTCTTTATAAACATGGTGTTATTTTGTTTTTCCCATTTCAATTTGTTGAACACTGGCTTTTTCACATGGAGTGGCATGTTGCATTCAAGAAAGGAAGCTCATTTATATGGATGGGCTTTGGAGTATTTCTCTTGGGTCTCTCAAAGATCAAATTTGATGATTGAATTGAATTGTGTTGATATTGGCACCCTTTGATGTCTGTAAAAACAAAAGTTAAGTCATTCAGCCAGTGTGTCGAACATTGGCTCTTTCAAGGGGTGTGGCATGTTGCACTGAAGAAGGAAAGCTCATTTATAAATACAGGCTTTGTAGTGTTTGTTTTGAATATCTCAATTATCAATTTTGATGATGCAATTTACATATGTTGATATTGGTACCCTTTATATGATAATTGAACTAAAGCTAAGTGATTCAGCTGCTTCTAGGACAATTTATTGTACTTTTGGAGGATGTATTTTAATTGTGCCTGCTCTCATACTGGCACAGATCATCAAGTTAAAATTTCGATGTCCTTAATAGTCTTACCATATGAAAATAAGTAGAATGTTTACTAGTGCAATTGATCATTGTTCTTAGTAATAGAATTATGGAATTATTGTACTTATTAATGATTACCGAACTATTTTGAATCAAATGAAATTATTAATCATTATTATACTTGTTTTATCAATAGAATTTTGGATACAAAAATAAAAAATAGTAGAACTTCGTAGTCTAGATTTATCTAGAAACACTAAATTGCTTCTTGTGATACTATGGTTTTGGTAACTAGTCCATTTGCTCTCTTGTTTGCTTGCACCTGATTTTTAGTTTATTCTCTGGAGTGCATTATCGTGCTCAAGTTCTAAGTTGCCGGTTTTGGTTTGGGAATGGATCAGTGGTTCAGGGTTTTGGGAAGACCAGTAAAGTATCATTACAGCTATATATATATATATATATATATATATATATATGTATGTATCTATGTATGTATGTAATACTAAACATAATATATATGAAAGAAACCACGAATATAGATTTCTTTAAGGATATAAAGTTTTTACTAAGCACCCTTCAATAAATTAAATTTGAAGAAACAAATAACTTAATAATCAGAAGCTACTTTGATAGCATATGCAAGTAAACAACGGGCAAATGAGTACAAAAACTGATTTGTGTTGAAGGAAACAATTTTGTGAAATATAGAAAAATTCTTGAAGCATTTTAGTGTACAATACTTATGAATTATGATATTCATGGCATCAAAAATAATCACATGGAGTCATGAACTATAGTAGAGAGGAGCTTGTATTACTCTGCATAGCATCACTATCTGTATGTGTATTCTTGCACATGTAACTTGCACAAGTCAGCCATTGTTGCTACAGCCATAGGATCATTAGTTAGGATTGGTTAAACCACAAGTATTAATGTAATTCAATTACTTGGGAAAAAGTCGAAAGAGCGAACCCGTCAATTTTTGGCATACCTTTCTTAAATAACAAACATTTTATTATGAATACCAAAGTTGCAACAAACACATGCATTGTCACAAAATGATGGAGACTAACTTCACATCAAAATGGCGTATTTTAAGTTTTAAAACAGTTTCTATGGTCAAGGAATGCTTCTTTCAAAATGTGGATTTGACAGTTTGTTGACAATTTTCATAGCACCAGGCCCTTCTCATGCTCTCTCTGCATGTAAATGCTAATCAATTTCATGCTGCTGCCTGTGGCAGTAGTGCAAATTTCCATCGACTAGATGAAGTATGTTATCTAAAGGTCCTCACAATTGTATGATTGCCTCATCTGTCTCCTAAAATGTCTCATGAAAAATATGCCCAAGAGCATCACTATTTTTCTTAATAGGAGAGGAAGGAGGTTCTACAATCATAGGGGTTGAAATAATCTCTCAGGATTTTCTGTTTCATAAAGATTCTTAAAAAAGTTAATTTCATTGTGTAACATGGGATATGATATGTGTTTTGCTTTTGTCACAACCTGTCCTATAGAATCAAATCCATGCAGCAGGCTGGATGTGGAAAAGGAGAGACATTATGGATCTCTCAATATTATTTAGCATGCCACCAGATAATTTGCATAATCACCCTTGATTATTCTACGCTTTCCATCCACACAAAGTGATTTAGCACTTTTTTATTTTCTGTTAAAATGGCAACTGATTTAAGAATGCAGTGGTGCCTGTGTAAGAGACAAGAAAGTGCGAGTGTTGTATTATTCTGTTGAGGTACATTTGTCTGACATAATTAAAGGCATTTGTTGATCAAATGCTCATCATCAACTACTTGTCCCACATTAACTACTGGTGTAGACAAATAAGATGATCTTTGACAGGACGAGTTGGAGTTTGTCTGAAATTATGAAAATTAGACACATTATGAATTCATATCCACCGCTTGTTGTAACCTGCACATGTAACAACAAACCTTGATAAAATTTTGTACTAAATATATTTGATTAATACATTAATAACATTGATTTGACTTTTTAAATGGCCATGCACAAACATATTTCTAATCTTGGATATCATGTTGATGTTGTACATCATGTAGGATACTGTTAGGGATGCTTTTAGTATTTTTTGCTTTGTCATTCTACTCTCTGATCCTTGAATATAATTGCAAGAAATTGTTTAATGTTAAAATTTTGATAGGTGTAAATTGTAATGCAAATGGCAGGTGAAGCTTGAAGGTGATATACAACAGGGTATAACTCATTACAAGAAGGCATTGCTTTATAATTGGCATTATGCAGATGCAATGTATAATCTTGGGGTGGCATATGGTGAACAGCTGAAGTTTGACATGGTGAGTTTGAACAGAGTATGAAAGATACAGAATTTGGCAATGCCAATCCCAAATCTGAGATGTCTATCACCTGTAACTAATTTATGCGCCAATGCTTCATAATTTGTTTCTAATAGTTGCTTGGTTTGTCTCTAGCTGCACGTTTCTGTACTTTTATGTGAATGTAGGATTCAAGAATGTGCTGCATACACCTGCATTATGGATGAATTTATTTTTCACCATCTTGAACATGAACATAGACATTTTGGCTTGTTATCTGTTGTCTTCTAAATAATGAACATGGATAAGTTAACTGTGTCTACTGAGTGTGTTTTTCATTGTTTAATGGTGTCTATTGAAGGCAATAGTGATGTACGAGCTTGCCTTGCACTTCAATCCACATTGTGCGGAAGCATGCAATAATTTGGGAGTCATTTACAAAGATAGGGATAATCTTGATAAAGCTGTCGAGTGCTATCAGGTGAATTATAACATAAACTTGTTTTTGCTGTTTGTGGTTGTAATATCAAAGTCACGTGTTGTCAGTTGATTGGATTTCTAAATTCCTAATATCATAATCCATTTCATGTATTTTTAATTGGTATTGTCAAAATAATTGCATCGTGGGATTTTGATCTAATTTATGAAGTTTACTGATGCTTCACAGATGGCTCTGACAATCAAACCTTCATTCTCACAATCACTTAATAATCTCGGTGTGGTTTATACTGTTCAGGTGTGCCTCCTTTGAATCTATAATTGTAGCATATACCACTGTCAATGTTTGGTAATTCTTTTAAAGAGAACATATTACATATCATAAAACCTAGATCTGATTGTGACATGCAGGGAAAAATGGATGCTGCTGCAAGCATGATTGAAAAGGCTATATTGGCAAATCCAACATATGCGGAAGCTTATAATAACCTAGGTAACTGAATGGAAAACTTTGGTTTTCTTGTAATTACGCAATTTTTCTGCTAATGAGAATTCTCATTGAATGTTTGTTATGTGATCTAATATTATTGTATGTCATTGACTAGTAATAAAGACAATTCTTAGTAATACAAGAATCTAACATAACTCTTCTTGGACATTGCCTTGCAATCTGTTGTTGCTTTGATTTGGGGCAGCCATTGGTTTCCAACATTCTGTAAAGTTTCTTCTGAGAAATATTGTAAAGGTTTAAGAAGAATCAATTCCTAAAATTGTAATATCAACTCTGACATATCTACCTCTAAGAAATTGGTTGAAAGTTTTTTGATGAATTAAAGTTTAAGTGGGATGAAAATGAGTTTTTGAGAATGCTAATATAATCATGACATTCCTTCTTATTGTCTAGAATGAATTTGTTGCTTCATCTTAACCCCTCTCTAGAACCCTTAAAACCCTTTGGCTAAGTTGCATCAACAACTGTTCATCCCTCAGGCTGGCAGTAGCGATGCTCTGATACCATTTGTAACGTTCCCCTTTTCCAATGCCCTAGTTTTTGCCCTAAAATCACAATTCCGATATAATCCATAAAACATATCTTTCACACTAGGTTTAGGAACATTAACTCAATAATATGATATAACTAATTTCATTAATGGAGTTCCTTTGTAATGTCCCAAATTGGAGTTTACCATCTCATAACCAATCATAACTTAGTCTGATAGGAACCTCGAGAGGGCTCTATTAAACTGCCCAGTCTAACTAAGCTCGAGAGCATGTCATATTCATATTATGGCAAACTTGCCCACATCCCACAAGCAGCAGGAACATCCAACAGTGGACCAGTTCCCCCCTTGGGGTATCCCACGAGCGGCAGTAATGTCAACTATGACCAATATCCCCCTTTGATCAACCCAAATTGCCTCTTGGCCCACAAGTGGCAGGAATGTCAACTATGACCAAATTTGCCCTCTTGAGGTGGCATACTTAGTTCAGGGGAGCTAGTAAATTGCATCTCCCTATCTTATTTCCTCCAGCTCATGTGATTGATTACGGAATACACACACTCTTATATGTAAACACATAGTTTAAGTATTAACCCTCTTGCACTGCATAACTAGTAATGCATATAACATAATTTATTGTATATAGGCAGGTCAAATGCGTCGTTATCCATAATGGCCATATGGCCAGATCGAGTGCATTGTTATCTATTATTGCACATAGGCGGATCAAATGCATAAAATTATTAAGATACATACTGATTCATGGATGCAATGTCAACAGCTGTATATATACCTGAAGTCTGATCTCTCATATCATATTAATCTCTTAAATCGATCTCCTTCATCAAATGGAGTTCATCTATTTTATTTTCTTAATGCCCGCTCTTATTCATCTTCACAGTCTGCTCTTAAAATCTGAATAATACTCTTTCTCTAACTTCCCTTACATAAATACCATTCCCTTTAGCAATGGTCCCAACCTTTCATAATTACCAACTTTTTAGAGAGTCACAACCTTTCATAATTACCACCCTTCAAAAGAGTTGCAACCCTTCATCATTGCTGCCCTTTGAAAGAGTCACTTCCATATTTGTTTCCCATTTTTTTCTTCTTACATTAATCCTTCTCAAGGTTACCCCAAGTTTCCGTGATGGGGAAGGCAAGGGCCAGGGGGATGAGTTTTTGGGACGGCAAGGAGACGACTATAAAACAATAGGGAAAATTAAAGTATGTAGAGAAATTTAAAATATTCATATGAAAACTTGGATAAATCATGCATTTTTACATAATAGAACCATAAAATATAAGAATTAGTAGAAGTCATATGCCAAATTTGTGCTATTTTGAGAGCCAAAGTCAAATTTCCTCTAGAAGTCAAAGTCAAAGTCCCCTGTCCCCGGGACATTTTCGGGACGGGGACGCTTGAAAACAATACTGGGGACGCGTCCCCGGGTAACATTGATCCTTCTTTAATTCATATGCTTTCCTCTTTCTTTCTAACTGTTCTACTTTCAAATGAACTTTCGACCCTTTTATAACTTTAAGTGAGGGGGTCACAACTCTTCATTGCATATCTCTTGACTTTTAATTAAACTTAATTAGCTTTTAATAATATGATTATATCTATTATTATTTATTTATTTTTATATTTTAATTTTATTATTAATTATTATTAAAATTTATTTCTGAAAGGGAGACATTACACTGTTTGGGTACGCCTAGATGTCCCCCAACCGTCCCAAAGATGGCAGGCTGTCCTCTTTTTTCCATCAGACATTTCCAAGCAAAAAAACAGTCAAATTTTGTTTTGTTTATTTATTTTTATCTTCTATGTTTACCCTACAGCCTCTCAATCCTAAAATGTAACGTATAATTTGTTTTCATTCCCATATGAGGTCATTTTTACATTCCAAAAGAAAGTGCATCAAAGAGGATGATATATAGCTAACAAAGAGGAGGGTTTGGGCAAACTTGTAGCCTTTGGCATTTGGGTGTATGCTACAATGCATTAATATTATATCATTTGCATATTGACTGTTTGAACTTTGACATGAATTATGAAAGCAATTAAGTAATACTATTAATTTGTTTGACTCTCATCACTCGTGAATTTTATTCGTTGTGTTTTACTAAGTACTTTTGAATCTTTGATACTATAATGTATGCCAATATGGTTACATTTGAAACTTTATCAATGTTATTATATGAATACCTGAATATGGGCTAAGATATCCTGTCCCTGAAATGTGTCCCGCCATCCTCCCTGTCCCAGGAGCACAGTGAGACAAGTTTTTAGACATACCATATAATTAATCAAAATTTATGAGGTTTACTGTAACAAAATCTTCTTATGAATCCCTAAAGTAGTAATCATAAAAATAGAAATCAGTAAGTCAGCCTTGTCTGTGGGCACAAAGCTTTTATCAATTGATTGGGGTGTGCTGTATGGTAGTAGCTTGTGCTAGTAACCTATATGCTATAAATGTAAATCTTAGCACTAAAATTCTGAATTTTATATGTGGATTGCAATTATATTTATGTTTTGTAAAAATAACACCCTGTTCAAACCCCAATATACTTTATTCAAGTTGGTTTTTGTTTTTGAGTACTAGTGACAAATTTTGTCATTCATAATATTTATATGCTTCTATTGTCCTGCATTTGTGGCTTTTTTGGTTTTGTTTTGATTTTAGGTGACCACGTCTTATAGTTGGACTCAAAGAGTCTTGCCAAAACTTTCTTTTTGAGAGAGTCAATCCATCTTGACTTGTCTTGCGCCACTCTCCACATCTATGGTAGATTTATGTTGATTTGAAATCATTCAACTTTGACTCTCTGAGTTAATAATTCTATGCTCTGCAATTTACTTACAAAATGGAATTCATTGTGGCAATTTTCAGCACACAAAGATTTATGAAACTTTGATATTTTGTCCATTTTTTCAAACTGAATATCACCTTTTTGAATTCATTACAATTTTTTAATGCTTCAGAATGTTTTTGAGGATTCATAAGGAATTAGATAGTTCTTCTGAATGCTTATCTAGGAAACAACTAATTTGTATGATTTTATTAAAGATCAAATTAAGACTTATTTATTTAGCTGATATTGTAATAATTGTAGTCTGTTTGTGCTATCAATATCATCTAAGGCATATGTTTCAATGGTAATGAGCATTGGTCACACAAAGTTATTTTTCTTCTTTAATCTTTATTATTGTTGCAAGTATTGTTATATTTGGAGATGTTTTCTTGCTTGTTCTTGAAGCTAATTCATATCGTGTTAACTATGCACTTTTGTGGCTATGCTTTTATAGGAGTTTTGCACAGGGATGCAGGTAATATCACTCTAGCAATAGAGGCATACGAACAATGCTTGCAAATAGATCCCGACTCTCGAAATGCTGGTCAAGTATGTTTTTAGTTGGTATTGTTTGTTTATATATTGTAAATAGTAAATACTTAATGACAAAGTTGTGAAAGGATCCACGTCTAATTGAATACACAATACCAAAACCTTTCAGTTGCAAAAGAGTCTAAATATAGTTGAGCACACATCAAGATGCTTATTAAATGTCTTGTATGCCTTGGTAATGGCTACGAAAGATTGTAGTTTATATCTTATTTTTCTTCATGTTTGGATTCAAGAATGCAATTTGGAAATTTATCTTTCTACTGCAAAAGGCTGTGATAGGCTTAGAAGTGGCCCACTGCTGTCTGGAATTTTGTCCTATTTGGATCATAAGTGCTAGCAAAATAAGTGACTATTACCAAAAAAACTAAGAATGATATTTTCTACTCGATAATTTAACAAGAGTTTTCAGTGAAGAGTGGGGAACTGTAGATATTGCAATGTTCTATGGAGGCAGGTTCATGCCTTAAAAAAACTTTTCTATGGATGGGGTCAGAAGTACTGGTTCAAGGAGGTGATGGCTGTGTAGCTGCCTTATGATGGCAGTAGCTGCACAATCTTGCTTGTTATTTAGGTGGCATTTGCATAATAGCTGGTTTCTTTCTGAGTTGTTTCAAAATTGTCACTACATAAGTAGCAGTTTCAGTCATAATTGCATAAGGTGCTGTTTTGACTATGTATGTAATAGTTTTGCTTGACAGCAAAAAATGGGAAACACTAAAGATTAACATCTACGGACAGTGTTTGTTCTGTTTCTAATACAGTCACATTCTTTGTTGGGCATGCCTCTACCTCTCCAGGTTTTCAAATTCTTTGTCCATCATTGCCAAGACTTTGACCTATGTATTCTATTTTTTTATAACAATTTGAATTTGACTCAATAGTGTTCAAAACTCCCAAATGGATTTGATGGATAATTAATGTGCCCAGCATAGGGAGGGTGTGCCATTATTCTATCGGTTTTTTGTGCGGGTGGGTTTTATTAGTCTGTTTTCTCTGTTGCTTCTTGTCTTCTATATGTAGATTGATCAACATTCCTTGCTTAGTGGCTAATTCTTTATGAAGCTTCTTCAAAGCTTAGCTCATCTCTCATCTTCTTTTGAGATGATTTGCCAACAACCAACTCTCTCATTTGAGAAAGATTTTCTTGTATTTCTATATTTTGCTCCTATTACAAGACCAAGGTTGTTACCCAAATGCTGTTTTTATCCCTTAGGCGTTTGATTTCTTATAGAGGTGACTAGTGCTTGTTTTGGGGTTTCGATAGTGTGTTTGCATCTTGGAAGATATTTAAGAGTAGGAACTTTGCAAATCTAATAAAATATTTTTCGTCAGAAGGGGCCACCTCTGTTAATTTCCAAAGTTTAACATCCAAGGCGATGGCAACGCTACATGTATTGGATTGATAGACACCATATTATTTTGTTGCTTGAGCGCAGGAATGGCATCATTCTGGGTGGCAGTGTTATTGAGTACCCCATTCCAAGATGGCTTGATTGCAGATGTAAGGTGATACTATTGTTTGACATTATACGGCTATCATGATGAGATTCTTTTGATTGTTACTCCTCACAATGAAGTCTAAAGCAGTTTCTTTAATCTCATAGATCTGAGGTGGAGGTTTGTGCAATGTCGATGATGGTGTATACACCTTAGCCTACAATAGTTTCCTCTAGCATAGCTTCATTAGTTTCAATGCCACTTGCTCTCAAGTAGATTGCACCACATATCTTTTTTTTGTAGGTTCTTGTGGCTTTGATATGTAGTTGTGGCACTTTGACTCGGATACCTTGTTTATTGACTTTGAATCTGAGTTTTTTAAATTTTTTTCCTTGATCTTGTTTGCATAGAAGTGGGCTTATTCCAATATCCTAAATTCAAGAATTAAAAAAATTTATTGGATGTAGAGGTGCAAACCATAATAAGGATTTGTTCATTTAACGTACAACCTGAAAGAACAAATTGCGATATTGTTTTATAAATCTATACTGAGTGGCTAGTGTTTGAGGATTGCAATGCTTCCTAGCACAATTTAGTTGCCTTAGTGACCTTCTGGATCTGAAAATCATCCACAACAGAAAAATAGATTTCCATGCTTTTCTTTTTACCAACAATCGAGGTAAGATAGTAGCTCCCACTCATTGCATGGCCTTAATAGTACTAATGACAATGATAAAATGAGGCGAGAAAAGTTTATTTGTTCATTTACCCATACAAGCTCTTACAATCCTTTTGAGAAGGGAAAAGGAAAGAAGAATAGTAGATGTGCTTTGCTAATGGGATTTTATTAGCAAGTGCAGGTTTCCTCACTTGAGTGGAGAAGATTTATATTGCAGCTTGGATTTTTATTTTTCAAATTTAGACATTATCTTTTGACATCAATTGATAATAGAGAGCTGAATACCAAAATGGATACTGTTACAAAAAAATATTATTCATAAAAGATTGATTACAAAATGGAGACGAAGTCTTCTTATATAGAGAATTATTGAGAATAAAATGGAAACTTTCTAAAAGATTGACAACAGGAAAGTTTCTATAATATTTAGAAACTAACTAAAAAATTAAAACTTGCCCAAAAAATTGAAATATCTAAATAACTGAATGACCATTAATATTAATTACTTTATTATCCTTCCTTTATGGTCGTTCTACTAACCACCCAGACATAAAACAAAAACTTTCAAATCATTTGGCCACAAACGCATAGAAGGCTGATTCCTTCTTCTCCTTAGACTGCTCTGTCACATGAGCCAGCTGCTGAGACTCTCCCTCGTTGGTCTTCTGATATAGAGAATTATTGAGAATGAAATGGAAACTTTCTAAAAGTTTGACAACACGAAAGTTTCCATAATATTTAGAAACTAACTAAAAAATTAGAACTTGCCCCAAAAATTGAAATATCTAAATAACCGAATGACCATTAATATTAATTACTTTATTATCCCCCCTTAATGGTCATTCTACTAACTACCCAGACATAAAACAAAAACTTTCAAATCATTTGGCCATAAACGCATAGAAGGCTGATTCCTGCTTCTCCTTAGACTGCTTTGCCACATGAGTCAGCTGCTGAGACTCTCCCTCGTTGGTCTTCTGATATAGAGAATTATTGAGAATGAAATGGAAACTTTCTAAAAGATTGACAACACAAAAGTTTCCATAATATTTAGAAACTAACTAAAAAATTAGAACTTGCCCAAAAAATTGAAATATCTAAATAACCGAATGACCATTAATATTAATTACTTTATTATCCTCCTTAATGGTCATTCTACTAACTACCTAGACATAAAACAAAAAATTTCAAATCATTTGGCCATAAACACATAGAAGGCTGATTGCTACTTCTCCTTAGACTACTCTGCCTCCTTAATGGTCATTCTACTAACTACCCAGACATAAAACAAAAACTTTCAAATCATTTGGCTATAAACACATAGAAGGCTGATTCCTCCTCTTTAGACTGCTCTGCCACATGAGCCAGCTGCTGAGACTCTCCCTCGTTGGTCTTCTGATCAGCCAACTGTTGTCTGCAGAACCTCTGGATATGACCAAGCTTCCCACAATAGTGACATGTGATCTTCTTCTTAGAGCCCTCCTCAGATGTGTGTTTTCCTTTCTAGTGAGTGGACAAGCCTTTGCCTTTATTTGTGGCAGTAAATGCCTGTTCCGTACTGATAATGTCACTAGCACTACCAAAGTGCTGCCTCCACCTAGCATGCTTCAATAGCTTATTGCACAACATCAAATTTCAAGTCAACATTAGTGGAGGTAATGTTGAGTGTCTCAACAAAGTGTTTGTAGGATTGTGGTAGACTCTAACAGGTCCTCCTCTTCCATCTTGCAACTAAAAGCCTTTAGTTGATCTCGTATATCCTTATTCTTCGTAAGATGCTCTTGTAAAGACATCTTCTTGTCCATTACAAGAGAAAACAACATATTCTTCAAAAAGAAAGCTCGGCTTTTATCCGATGTTTCATGGAGACTTTTCAGGTGTGCCTAAAACTCTGCTGCAAACTTGCTAGATGGCACTTCTGGAAGCATCTCATTGGTGACAGATAATTTTAGCAACATAACTGCTTCTCGGTTACGTTCATCAACCTTGTCTTGATCTTTGCTCACTGTTGTAGGACGAGTAGAGTTATCTAGAACAAGCTGGTCCAAGCACCGGTACTCAAAAATCAAGAGTGTCCTCTGCTTCCAGGTATTATAATTCTTGCCGTTGAACTGCTGATTGCCCTCCAACGTGATATTGGTCGACAACCCCATCCTTCCCGTTTTCCGAAGCACAGAAAATGAGGCAAACTCGAGCTTTAAAAAATCTGATTATTAGTAAAAACCAGTCAAAAACCTTCAGCGAAGTGCTAGCACAAACTTCAAAAAATCTGGTTTTCAGGTCAAAACCAGTCAAACCAAGGCATGAATCTCAAGACAAATGCACACGAAATACAAAACTTTTTTTTTGAGGAAAAATGGTAAAACCTAGATAAAACTCTCTATTTTGAGGAAAATTAAAAAAACCTCACGCTGAGAATTGCAGAAAACCCTGTCCACAGGTTTCTAAATATATAACTTGCCTAAAAAATCTAAATATTTAAATAACCAAGTGACCATTAATATTAATTACTTTATTAGATACGCAAGTGGAATATCTTGCTTGCTTTGTAAGTTCTCATCATGGATTATGAAAGGTACTGTAATTTTTCACTCAACAGGTTACAAACCTTTTGACTGGCAGTACTTGTTGGCTGTCACATTTCATTCCGTCATGACAAGGATTTGTCTTGAATTCCTAGTTGTTTAACTGGAGATTTTAACTTTTACCAGATTTTGAGCACATACCAGTAGGATTCTGCAAGTGTCCTAAATTCTAGACATTATTAGATGTAGAAGCACAAACAACCATAGTGATTTCAAAGTTTATTATTATTAAATATAATAATAGGGTTTCTATTGGGGCCAGTATCCTTGAATAGAAGAATTACATAAAAGTACACTGCCGTGGCCATACAAAAGCAGTACCCAAACAGTCCATTAAACCTATCAACCTACCAACAACCAAAGAAAAAAAGATGAAGCAAAGACTAGAGACACAATGTACTAAACCAACCTCTACTGCTCTCTTCCACCATGTGGAGCCAATTCCTCCACCTAAGGAACATTTTTGATTGTAGTTTGACAAACGAGTGTATCCAACACTTCCAATAGCAGCTTTATGAAAGGAAAATGAATGTTGTAGGAAATATCTCAATCTTGTGGAGGATTGTGCATAGACAGGCCACAAAAAACAAGGAAAGTCTAATCACTACCAACCTCCAAGATGACTGTGGTAGTGATGGACATGCCAACTAGGAAGCTCCCAGCCAATACCCTTAATTCTCTCCTCTCCACACAACATCTATTACATTAAGCAAATCTTCTCATTGTGATGGTGAAATCATTGAGCCTACACTCTCCAATCATTTGTTTAATGTCAAGCACCAACATATTCTCACTAATATAGAAGGAAGATTCTGAGAAGCCATCACCACTTCTCTACATTAGGTCGATGGAAAGCCTAAGTAGCAATGAAATGCTTCTTGACAATCATTTTGGAGCAACAACAATCTTGTATGCCACCTCACACAAAATGGATTTCATAACCCTACTATAGTCGGGTCCCTTGAATGCAGAGAAATGAATACCAATTGCTACTGATAAGATAGGAAACATTAGCTGAAAATTGCACAATTGCATCATTAATTTGTGTGCTTGTCACAAGTGTTGCAGCTTATTTAATAGTTAAATGTTAGTTTTAGAACCATAGTTATATGTTTCTTTCCGTCAGTTTATTTCCAGCCATTTTAATAAGGGCCTGTTCCTTGAAGTCCACACTACTATGTTTTTGAGAATGGTAATTGTGGTCTATTGCTTCTACAATCATCCCCAGTAAAAAGACATTTCTTTGAATATTTTTTTTACAGTGAAGATGTTAATATGCTGCTTCCTACTCATCAGGCGGTCTAAATATACCCAGTGAAGATGTTAAACTGAAGAGATAAAAGTTTGTTTAGGCCTTGATTAAAATCAAGCATGGCATGACCTCCCTTACGTCGTTTTGAACATGCAAGTCTAATGCCTTTATATTGTCAGTTACATAATGTATCTTGAAGGATACCTGAATATCCTGAATTTGTTGGGTTGTAAGATTTCAGTGGTGGAGAAGAAACTTCCATGAAGAATCTGCAATTATTGTCCTTAGTGTTCAATAATTATTTTATATTTTCCTTCAAGGACAGTAGCAACAACTCCAATGTTCGGGATGCCTTGATATTCTCTTATCCCTTGGAAGAGTTGAAATCCCGAAGCTACCAAAATAGGAACCTTTAGCCCGTATAAAGTTTCTAAAATTTGTTCAAGAAGGGAGAAGTGAAAAAAATAATAGTCAGTGTTTCTGTAATAGATTTCTGTTCACAATTGCAACTTTTTCCTTTTGTCGGGAAATGATTTGATCCATGTTTTTAAATGTTGACATCATTTGTTGACTTTGATTGATGATAGAGAGCTGAATAGAAGGGATTTACGAGTCAATTACAATTTAACTTGTTTTATTAGTCTATTTTTAATTAAATCAAAATGGGGACTCATCTTGGCCTACGAGAAGCTCTGGTTTTTCCAAAGGTCTGTATCCAGAACGTTGGTCCGTTGATTGATTGTTGAGTGACCTTGGGTTTGGTTGAATCTTTACTTCTGTAAAAAGATTCCTTGTCGTCTGCACTGTTGCTACATCCCAACAATAATTGAGATCTTCTACTATAGTCATAAGGATCAGAAGGAATTTTGTTCATGTAGACATTATTCATTGATATTGATAAAAAATAGAGAGCCAAATACTAACAGGGATACACAAGTAGAATATACTCAAATGTACTTTATAAGATCTTATTTTCTCTTGAACCAAAACAGAGACTCATATTGGCCTATGAGAGATTTTGTCTTTTCCCTTCTACAGCCTGTTAAGCGTTTTACTAGTAGTCATACAACTGGAATAGATCATATAATTGATTGCAGAGGTACTTCAGCAATAAGGTTGAATTATCACCCCGTAGTGAAAATAATGCTTTAATTTTCCCCTGCATTCTTGCCACATGACATAAATAACCAAGGGCTTCTACTTACTGACATAGGGTAAGAAGGAATTCTATTCTGGTAATGGTAGTGGTGAGGTCAATCAATACTATCTGACATGTACGTTTGCAAATGAATATTCCTGTTCTATATTTTAAAATTTAATATTATACAAGGATCTTTAGAATTTAATAGCATAGGTGGTTTGCATTTGAGATTTAAACAAGCAAGTTTGAAAATCTAGCACTATATTACTAGGAATTGATGTGTTGATATTTATAATTATGTTCTTTTTGGTTTAAAAAAGAAACAATTATTCTAGATGTGTGGGTGCATTTAGAATTTCAAAGTATTAACTTTGATTGCATTTTCTGAATTGTTACATGCATTGCTTAAAATGAAGCAATTCTTCCAATTGCCTGAGATTTTTTCTTTTTGTGCTTGCAGAATCGTCTGTTGGCGATGAACTATATCTATGAGGGAGAGGATGATAAGCTTTACATTGCACACAGGTTCAATTCACGTCTATTTTTCCTCAGATGGGCATTGCTAAAAGTTATGCAAAGACAGCATTGCACAAACATGCTCTCTCACATAAAGAACCATTTGTTTTTAATGTACAAAGTTATGCGGGATGATTGTTTTTACATTTTTGTCATCTATTTAAGGTTTCTAGGTTTATTCTTTCAGAGTTTGCAGGGAAAGGACAGGGAATTCAAACAATATTTCATGGAGTCTATATGAAATGAAGATGTTGAGACAGGGAATGAATTTCAGGGATGGCAGTGTTTTTCAAAATTCGGGGATGGCTTTTAAAATAATAGATAAAAATGGATATTTGAAATTTTAATACAAAGAAATTCTGAATAGGTTGCAATTTATCATTTATGTAAACAATGAGAAAAAGTAATTGAAATTTATATAAAGATGTACCAGTGTATATCATCAGAGCATGGACTGGTTACATTTTCATCAGAGCATGGACTGGTTACATAATCTTTGTTTTGGGTGCAGGAACTCCTTTTAGGTTCAGGTTTAGAGTAAACCTTTTGTTTTTTTCTGCAAGTGGATGGGGATGCACAGCCATCCCCAAACCCTCTTCCCCCTCCTGCCATTCAGTTTCGTAGAGGGGAACACCCATCTCCAGAAGCAGAGTATTATTTTCTTTTAATGCACCACTGTGGAACACTTGGTTTACATGTTTTATAATATTGAAACTATGCAGCATAATTAAGGTCACTATAGTGGATGAACAAACAAACACATGCTTGAAGGAAGCATCTAAAATATGTATAGAAAATATTGTAGCTATATTAAGTCACCAAGGAGATTTTTGCAGTGTCGATTTAATTACTGATAGATGCATAAAGCATATTATTAGTATGCCTCAAACCAATTAGTATTCAAGAGGGTTCACATACCATTGAGTTACTAGATAAAACAGTTTGATCATGCTGTATTTTACCCTTGTTGGAATTCTCATTCCTAGCCCAGCTAGTTGTAAAAATCCAAATATGTTCTAATATTTTCTGTTTGAATTGTAGTAATTTATTGTATAAAATACCTTATTTTATGTTTTCTTTTGCATAGCCTGTAATTTTGTCTTTTACTATGATATGTTTGTCCCCAAGACACCGGGATCTAGATCATTGGTACTCGAGAAGTGTTTGCACATCTCTATACAGACACATGCACAACATCAAAGCATAGAGAAATGTTGCAGAAAAAATGAAATGGCTAAATTATAAAAGTGGACATCAAAGCTCTTTGGATAGTTATGTGAACTCGTCCCAACTTGCACTAATGCTCCAAGTTTCGTAGAAAGGCTTGTTTCCGACCTTTTAGAGTGTAAGTCAACCTAGACAGCCCTACAATTGAAGGTAAAATTGATGCCATGACGTTGGATGACTAGGTTTTGAAATTGGAGACATTTGTATCAACAATTTTAGGGACAGAAGATTTCTTTTATGGTATTGAAGATATCGGTTTTTTTGCCTGATGGTGGCAAACATTTAGTGTACAATATAGAAAGGACTGATAACTTGTTTAGACTTGAAATTTCTTTGTTAGCACTTTGTTGGATGAATATTTACTACTCATACATTACGAGGATGAGTACATGAAGGTTTATTAGTTGTGCTACTGCAATCAGCAAGTTGTATCCCATGACTACTTTGCACTTACTCTTAAATAAATAGCTTGACTTTGGACACATTGGGACAAGCCTTCTACAATGCATTCAAAATTAAGCTAAGGCCAAGTTCAAACAAAAAGCTTGCATAATGCATGGAAACTATTGCATGTTTTAGTTCCAAAGCCCTTTGAACAGAAGAAAAAGTTCCCTGTATAAAAGCAACATAACACAATCTCATTTGTGCCAAATGCTAAAGCAACAACATCTTTCACACCAGGCAAGGATGAAAGCAAGAACAAACAAGGGTAGAAATGGTGTCATTGCCATCATATTAGTTCCCACAGTGGTGCTGAATGCTCCATGTAACAATCTCTAATTGTGCAAGCCACATTAATTCCTACATAAATCAAGGAGATTGATCAATGGACAACAAACACATGCCATAATTGACATCAACGACCAAAAGAATATCATTGTGTAAGTTGTATTCAAGCACTTGGGTCTTTCCATTATCATGTCTTTATGACCATGCTTCTTTGGATGGTCGCAAGCTTGTTTATTAAGGAGACACGATTGGGAGAGCAAAAACAGTTTCCTCCTCTAAGTAGGCCACTCCAATGTTGGATGGACAAGAGTTCTTGCCACTTGTGGGCCAAGGGGTGTTATATCATGCCCTTGGGCATATTCACTTCCAACAACGAACCATCGTAGGAATTGGAGAAAAACGTACAATCATGTATGGATTGGTAAGGAGACATGATTGGGGGATTAGATGCGGGTTCCCCCTCTAAGTAGGCTACCCCAATGTTGGATGGATAAGAGTTCCCCCCACTTGTGGCCCAAAGGGTGTTATATTATGCCCTTGGGCTTAGTTGTGGCGAATGTTTTGGTCACCCTATCATGCACTCCTCAACAATCTATACTATGGTTGATTATTAGAAATTAAGCAGTAGCTTTAAGCAGTAACTTAATTGCTTATTTACTTTAGAAAGGTCAATAGATGTTATATGATTTAATTATAGAAAACTATCTGTGAAACAAATTATGTTGTGGAATTGTTGCTTTGGGTAAAGTCCACATGCATTTGCACAAGAAAGCAAGTCGACAATGGTAGCACATAAGGTTGTGCAAACACTCTCAAGAACAAATCATCAAGATATTGCAACAGTACAAAGATGTCTTTGAGGAGTGGAAGTACCTACCCAAGAAACTATTTAGTGTGATACATGCTTGATTTTGGCTCTCGAACCCTGCTCTTCAAAATAGCCCTTTGTATTGTAGATCTATTTGGGAGAATATTGTTTGGTTTTTAACTCAAAGTTTGATTGATTGGAGAAAGATCAAACTCAAGTCTTCTCCATGAGGCAACTTTATAGTCCTTGTGCCCAAAAAAATGGTTCATGGTGCCTTTGCATCAACTATTGTGGGCTCAACAATATCACAATGAAAAATTGGGATCCTTTGTTGATGATCAACAACCCCTTGGATCAACTTCGCGGTGCACAATACTCTAACAATACCATCCTCAAGTTTCAATAGCACTTGCTGTCAATTCATACTAAAGACATTTGTAAAACAATATTCAAAACCAAGGAGGACTAGACAAATGTATGGTAATGCGTTTTAGCTTGATCAATGCGCCAACATTCATGTGCTTGATGAAATGACATTTTGTGCGCTTTCATTGACTCCTTGATTGTTGATATTGATGATATCCTCATCTTTAGTAAGACATAGGAGGAACACATGGAGCATATCTTGCACATCTTGGACACTCCATGGTGACAATTTGTGGGCCTACTTCATTAAGTGTACCATTTACACAATGCAAATACAATATCTTGAGTACATTTATTGTGTAGTCATCCATGTAGATCAAAGAAAATTAAGGTGATTGGAGATTGGCTAGCTTTGTGCAACATCATTGAATTGTGAAATATTAGTGGATTCAAACTTAAAAAATAGATTTGTTCTTGTATTTCCATTCAATCACATCATGCACACTGACCTTGTATTTGTTTGTACGCTTGTCTTGACATTGCTCAACATTCCACACCCTTTTGAAATTTGGGCTAATGCATTTGACAAAGCACTCAATGTAGTACTCATAGAACATGACATTTGATTGAGTACTATTTAAAAACATTCAATGACATCTAGATCTACTCTACCTATGGGATATGATTGGATACAATTGTTCAAACCATTAAGTTGTGATCCCCCATTCATTCATTCAAATCATAAGCCGATTCAATTTTTGTACATAGAGCAAGCTAGAAAGTGTGCCAAATGAAGTGGATGACATTTGTAGAAATTCCAATTGGTGATCAAATAGAAGTGATTGAAAGTCAATATACTTGAAAAGAAAAAATGCAAAAACAATGGTAAGTACCATGAATATTAAAAACAAATGCTTACATATGATAGAATGTTGGTTGCAAGGAATTGGAGGAACAAATAATCTTTCTTCTAGAGGTAACATTTATGAGCATCTTTGTTGAATTGGTCTCAAAGAGCACAAATATTTTGAGATGAACTTGCCAAACTCTTTCTTAACATTCCACCACTTCTGGATCTAAGAAGATTTTTCAAAATGCCAACTTGTATCCATTAGCAACTTTAGTATATGTTGCTGTTCTTCTTGGAAAAGAAAGTATCTTAGGGCTATAATATTTGGGAGATAATGCATATGCAAGGGAGATGTAAGATTGTTTTCATCTTATTCTAGTGGTGATGAATGAATTTTTTCAAACTTTGGAAAAATGTTTCTTTGGGGTCATTTTCTTTTTGTGGTGTTATATATGCATGGGAGATGTAAGGCCGTTTTCATCTTATTCTAGCGTTGAATGAATTTTTTTCACACTTTGGAAAAATGTTTCTTTGGGGTCATTTTCTTTTTGTGGTGTTATGAACTTTATTTTTTCTATCACGGTGTTGATACTATCATAGATTTCCCCCAAGCATGGTTGATCTTTGTCAGCAAACTACATCAAACTCATGGTAGTCTCAATGAAGCTGAAGACATAGACCATCGAGGCCATCGGGCATCATCTAGGATCAATGGCTCGACCTTTTGGGCTCTCTTTGAAATTTTTTGCTTCCATATACTCCACTGGTGGCTAATTTCTCAACATGATTGTGTATGAAATCCTAATGTTGTGTAAGATACTTTAATAATTCACTAATTTGTCAATAAATGTGGCAGAAACAAAACTTGCCTTTAATAGATCCAAATTCAAAAATGTCTTGGAGATGCCTTGTGACATATGATGGTTTGTCACAAACATTTGGATCTCCTCACTGTTTGCATATATATTTTTTATCCACTATCTGAGTGTCAAATTGCATGCATCACCAAGATTAGGGAGTGTGATACATGGTGTACGTACCTTTCTACAAACAAAATACACTTGCTAACTTAAAAATTTCGTATTCTCTTTAATATCTTGGACAATGTTATTAGGATCCATGATCTCTATGGACATAATGAGGATTTTCGAAATGAATTCTACATCCTTTACTTGTCCCTCATTATAAATGCCTTCAAGAACATTGCCCCTTTGAGGGATATTGCAATAACATTAATTAAAGGTCAGATTTTGCAATATTTCTACCCATCAAAAACAATGGACGCTTCTATTTCAATCCATGAATTCCTAATTGGTTTGAGTGATGTCTCTACAATTTGTTTTATTTTGCCAATAAGGTGCTGCACACCTTTTCGTACCCAAGACCTATAACTAGAGGGTGTATTATGCAACTATTTTCTGCTAATATTGTGATCTCACCAACTTGAAAGGAAGACTACTAGCATAAATGCAACATGCAATTTTTCCATCGACAATTGCTTTTGGTTTATTCTAAAATGCTTTAACCAATGGGCCACCTTTGTGGGAAGTAGGAGAGGGATCTTGTTCATGGATAAACGATGTCTAAAAGAAAGGATGTTGGAAGGCCATTATTGAAGGAGAATTTATAGGTAGTTTCAATGATGACTTCTTTGCTAAAGGATGAGATTTTAATTTTGCTATTTCATTAATAGCATTAGCTTCTTCTTGTTTTCTAATGAATGCTATAAATTGTTCATTTGGCAATACCTTCTTGTTTCACCCTTCACACATTCTAATTCCATGTCCAATCATAGCACATAATTGAGAGCTTTCACATGACTATATGAGCTCTTAAATTGGAGCCCACACTAATTACAATTTCAAATAAAAGCCTTGCCTCCTATAAGTTGATCGAGTATTGTAACATATTTCCATAGAGGAGATGTGTGATCATATTTAAATTGTTTATGTAACTAAAGACTCATTGAACTTTACTAGTGGCTGTCCCTGATAGATTGTTGTTATAAGAAAGTGCAAAATTTATCAGTGAAAAATATACAACTCTACAATATGTATAAACTAGGGGATATGACCCAGTAGTTGAGCACTCTAACTTTGTAATCATTTCATTTGTTGAAATTTTTCCTTAGAATTTTTTATTTATTTTAGTCAAATATATTTATTTAAAAAATTAACACCTTTCATCATGCAGGGAATGGGGTAGACGGTTTATGAACCTTTATCCTCAGTACACTACCTGGGACAATTATAAGGATCCTGATCGGCCACTTGTAATTGGTTATGTATCACCGGATTATTTCACACATTCTGTGTCATACTTCATAGAAGCACCTCTTGTGTATCATGATTATAGCAAGTACATGGCGGTGGTTTACTCTGCAGTTGTCAAGGTAATATGTTTTAACCTTTTTGAACAAAATTTTATATTTTAAAAATAAGACGATTTTAAGGAACATAACCAGTGTCAATGCCATAATGTGTATAAAATAGAGATGCAATCTTGCTAGGTAACATGATAAAACTTTACTTTCTGATGTTTCCTCAAATTGTGATTGCTGGACTTGTATATCTGTTTTCTATTTGAAGCATCATTATCAAGCACTACATAGCTGAGGTGATATAAGTGATTCCGGATATTTCATTTACTGTGAAATATGCATAGACTGTAAGATGGATTTATAAGGATTGTTGATAAAGAGATTTTCATTTCATATAGGTGAACCCACCAAATCTAATAGATTCAAGACTCAAAAAACTGCCAAGGCACACGCAAAATCGCCATGCCCCAAAAGAAACCACTGTGACACATTCAAACTCTTATGAGGCAATCAAAATCCTACTGTCAGTAATGCAACTTCCACCCTATTGCATCTGGTGGTTTTGCGTGAGTGCAAAACAATATTTATTTTTCTGGTATCTTTCTGATTAAGTCCTGGTTATTTAATGGAGTAAAACCATTTTTTGATCACTTACCCAAGATTTTACTGGCATCATCTTGAAACCTATTTCCAAGTTGGTCATAAGGCTGTAGACTTTTTTTGGGCATATATTTATCAATTTTGAGCTATCATGACCAAATGCGTATTAGCTCTGCTTTTCCACTTTGTATCACCTACAAACTGATAGCGAAACCAATGTCATCAATTGAAACTTTTTCTTTACTTTTTGGATTTACCGTTAAAAGAAATGGGATAATTATCTGCGCTCTCTACATGAGAAATTTAACTGGGCTATATTCATAGCTCCTTGGAGGACTCACCTTCTGAAATCTTAGAATCTATGAAGTCCACTACTCTTGGACTCCTACATTTTCCCAATTTCAGTCATTGCCTAACATGGCCTGTGCCCTCTCAGGAGCAGGACAGATTATTCCTCCATAGTTGCAATTGAGGACTTAATGCTCTCAAAGTTTATCACTGTTTGTGACATGGACTTACCACCTTCATCTGTGCCATTGATCCCAATGCTTTCTGTTTGGACAGATGTAATGTTGACAATTATAGGCCAATTAAATTATAGGAGATTTCATGCTTATTTGAGATCTCCATCACCAACTATTACTGAATTTTAACCTTCTCCTGAAGATCTTACCTGATGTTAGGGCACTAACCACTCAGTTGATGCAATCTGCAGTGTAAATGGCCGGATTGAAAGGAATCTAACCAATACATGCCAAATGTTTCTCACATTCAAGAACATTTCTTTGGCCAAGTAGGACTTGCATGTCTTTCCAGTAAACATCCTTATTTGTTCTACAGCATGCCTTGGTCTGAGGAGCTTAGTTGTGCCCATCCTTATTTTGGTCCCATGATTTTCATATTAATTATACTCTAGTGAAAACCTTACTGAAGGGCACAGTTTCTTGTGGTATCACATGGGATCCTTATGATTCCTCTCTTATTTGCATGTACTTCCCTGTGAAGTCTTCACACCGCCTTCCTTCCATATTCATGTCCTTGTGTTATTGGAAACTTGGGCTGACATTGTATTTGAGTAGAAACAAGTACTGATTATGGTGTATTTAGTACTTGTTGATGAGTGTTTTATGACCACACCAACACATAATAAAGTGCCAAAAACACTCTATCCTCTCTCAAGCAAAAATCCCTCGTATGCTAAGATTGCAAAAAGATCATAGAGGCGACTCCAAGGTTCGTACTTGCGAACTTGAGACTTAATGTTGTCTATGAGCTTGTTTGGCTTGATGTATGTTGGTAATCCAATGAGATATACACTATTCACTCTAGATTTATCAACTTTTTTATGTGGAAGATTTAGCAATGCAACTGTTTTATCCTAATTCTAACAAGACTTTGAAATAAACTACAAAGAGAGTTAAGGGTTTACAGATCTTATTCTAATCTTAGAATGCAAGAGATAATGAATGTCTTTATGAACTCTACTAGACTTAGCTTTGTCATCGACTTTCACCAAGGTAGTACAATCTTCTAAGGTAGACAGTAGATATTCAAATTATTACTAACAACACCAACACCGTCAATAAAATGCATATCAATGAGTAAGCAATGATTGAAATTATAACAAGTTCTAGTTGACCATGCAAAGCAATTTGCAATCAGAAAACTACTAGTATGAATAAAGCAAGTTTCACAAAAGGTTCATCTAAGATTTCTTTCATTCATCTAGGCAAATTCTAAACTATATATGAGAAATAAAAGAATCACACAACACTTGAAAATCTTCACCAAATCACCCAACTTCAATGATTTATTTCAATTTTGGCAGCATCAAAGTGACAATTCTCCGAAGACTCCCTTTACAAGTGAGAGGGGCAGGGTTTATGTAGAAGTCTTTAATGCAATGGACAACTTGGATTGATTTGAAACCAATGGCCAAGATCATCTCAAGGAATTCCTAATTAGGGTTGGTACAAACATTAAATGACATCCAATGACAATAAGGCACCAATTTATGAGCCAATGGGAAAATTATTACTTTGGAATACATATCCACTTGAGAATGCATTCCACACGTCCACTTGGAATATTTTGATTGGATGAGTGGATGCCACCTCGTTATTTAGCAATCCTTATTTCAATTCTACTTTTCCATCCTCTCTTCTTTGGACATCTTCTCCTTGAGATGTTCTCAAAATGCTTCTGACCTTGGTATCTTGGCCTTCTTTTAGCAGTTGAACCCTTTGAATTTCCACCTTCATTGTTTGGGATTCTTGGTCATCTCCGTCTTTAGGGCGATCTTTTACATCTTTGACTTGAACTGCTTAGCCTTGATCTTTTTGACCCTCTTGTTATGCTTGGGTTCTTCATATGGATCTTAGATTTGTAGACTTAATCACTTTCCTTGTACAACTTGTTCTTTGGATCCCATCTTGAAATGTGAATCTTGCCCTTGGGTTTGAACTTGCTCTGAATTTTCAAGTCGCTCTTTCAAATACTATTCCTCCTTGTTGTAGTGTTCTTCATTCACGAGCTTGGATTTCCCTCCTTGGTGTCTCGAAGTCCCCGAACTAGTCCATCCATCCCTTATGATCATCCTGATTCCATCACCTCACACACCTCAATCCTGGAAAGGAAAACATTTTAAATCAAAGTCATGATCAAAAGACAAGTACGTAATATATTTTATGATTGATACTTCTTCAAAGAACAGTATTTTAATCATCAACTGAGTTTGCATCTGAATGTAATCTGGAATCAAAGATTTGAAATTTGGCCTCTGATCTAGAAATGCATTCCTTGCTGTTGAAGTTTGCTCTGAATTTCTTGAATTCTGATTGTATTTCTTAACAAATTCGCCCAGGTCTGAGTGTAATTCATTCTCTAATGATGTAATTCTGATTTTTGATCCTGATTTCTGCCCTTTAAAATTCACATCTCTGCTGGAAATCAGGGTTTGCTGTTTGTTTCTACATCTGCACCTCAAATCTGGTCAATTTCTCCTTGAAATTGTTTCTGATTTTTAACAAGAAAATCACCTATTTACTCCTCCCCTAGGTCGAACTGAAGTAAGTCTGATTCTTAATTGTCTCCTCTGATTCTTAATTGTCTCCTCTGCTTTTCAGAATCAAGTTTTGGCTCTTCTCATGGAGTTCATACCCTTGGGTAGGTCATCAATTGTTTTCAATTTCTGATTAATTCTTCACAAGTCTGCCCCTTTCCTTGATGCTGATTAGTTTTGATCTGATGTTTTCTTTTTGCTTTCAATTTCATTTTTAAACTTCCTCCCAATCCATCAAGGGAAAATCGATTTTCATAGGGACAATTTCAGTCCCTTGAATTCATCCTTAAACTTTACCATATTGCTCAAGTGGAAAACTGACCTCCATAGGGGCAAATTATCTGAACACAGTTGAAAATCGATTCCATAGGGGCTTTTGGTCTAGACATGATGGAAAATCGAGTGCATAGTTAGAGTAGGTATGTCTTGAACTATTTGGCTCAAGAAGATAGACTAGGTTTTCTTTCCGTTTAGTTGCTTTGTCGGGCCTAGAGATTGATTTGCCTTGAGTCATTTGGCTTAAGATTGTTGAGAGGCTCAGTTTTTGTTATTAGTTTAGTTTGCTTTAGAGAGTCAGGTTGTAGATCCGCCTTGAGCCATTTGACCCAAGAAGTTTAGTGGCTTAGTTGTTTAGGTGTTCCTGCTTTGTTTAGTTTAGTTTTGTCGAATCCCAAATTCTGAGAAAGGTGCTGTGTTGTTCCGACTTGCTAAGGCATGATTCCGATTCTATGTTCAAGTTTATTTCTTGGATAACTATTCATGAAGTGCTTTAAAATCAGAGGTTGTTCTTGACCTACTTCAACTTGTAGCTTGCGAATTGCAAATTGCTTTGCGTGGTCAACTGGAATTTGATATAAGCTCAACTTCAATTATTGCTTACTCATTGATATGCATCCTATTAATGGCGTTAGTGTGGTTGGTAATGATTTGAATATCTATTGTCTACCTTAGAAGATTCTACTACCTCAGTGGAAGTTGATGACAAAGCTAAGTCTAGTAGAGTTTATAAAGACATTCATTATCTCTTTCATTCTAAGATTAGAATAGGATCTATAAACCCTTAATCTCTTTGCAGTTTATTTCAAAGTTTTGTTAGAATTAGGATCAAGCACTTGCATTGCTGAATCTTCCGCATAGAAAAGTTAATAAATCTAGAGTGAATAGCGAAGTCTCCTTGGATTACCAGCATATATCAAGCCAAATGAGCTCATCTCGAACATTAAGTCGCAAGTTTGCAAGTAGGAACTGAAAGATCCCCAACTAAATCTGTCCCAATTTTTTCTGATTTGTTTTGCTGCTGATTGGAGATGTTTTTGAGTTGTTTGCAATGGGTTTTAGTTTTGGTTTCAATGTCAATGATAGTTTGAATTTTGCCAGGTAAAGTATATGCAAATGGATATGATTTTTGAACTTATAATGCAAAATATAAATGGCTGATATGAAATATTAGAATTCTGATTTATTATAAACAGCAATGCATTTATTCAAATGGAAGAGCTAAACACCACAACAGGAATAGGCACACTCGGGAGTCAAATGCTCACTCCAAGAATGGGGTTTTTATTGATTAAACACTAGGATGCCGGTTCGGGTTCAAGTTCGAAGAACCGGTTTACCGGTACGGCAAAATTTTGAAAAGGGGTTTGGGTTCGGGTTCGGTAGTACAAAAATACGTAATTTTTTTGTTATATATATATACATATTTTGATATTTATGCAGCCTAGAAGCATGAGTTAAGATTAGAATGTCACATAGTATCATAAAAAGTAAACATTTAAACAATAAAAACACGTGTAAATTTGTAATCATAGCATCATGAATCATGAATCCATGATCATACCATCATATACTTCAAGTTCAAGTTCAACATCAAATATTCAAAACATTAAAATTAAATCAGAACATCAGTTCAAGTATCATTGTTTGAAGTTCAACTAATGGATTAAAAAATTATTGATATTCATTATTCTATTCAGATTCTTCATCATTTTCTTCTTCTTCTTCATTGGCATCAGTTGAGTCACAAATAGAGCTAAGGCCAATGGGGTCAGCTGCACTAATATTAGTATTTGCTTCAAAATCTTCACATTCATCAAGTGCAAGCTGAGATGTGGACGCATCCAAGTCCGCAAGCTCTGCATTTATATCCCACCTCTTCGTCTGCCCTTCATTGTATTCTTTAGTCTTGTGAGAGACAAGACGCAAGTTGTAATGCACAAATACCAAGTTCTCCGCTCTTTTAGATTGCAACCTATTGCGCTTCAATGAGTGGATGAATGAATATGTTCTCCAATTTCTTTCTACTGTAGATGAACTAGCAACCTATGAAGACAAGAGTCAAGACAATAAACAATTAAAATAAATTTAGAACTTGATCTTATAAAATAAAAATTACTTGCTAGTTGCTACTGCTAGTCATGAAGATAAAGTAAACTTCAAACTAAATTAAAAAAATAAAACTTACTTGTGATATAACTTTAATTGCAAGGGGCTGCAACATTTTGAATCTTTGGCCATGGAGGTACCACCAACTATGAGCATCCTTCCTAAACCAATGACGAAGAGCATCATTACTTAGACCTGTTGCATTCACAAACTCTATGAACTCATCCGTAATCATATCTCGCATA
>MU227963.1:338416-363923 GCA_018584345.1 Thuja plicata | reverse complement strand
AGCCCCACCCCACTGTGCTCGCGGAGATACTCACCTGGCCACAAACACAAGGTACACATGCACACTAAAAGATGGCTAACACTCACACCACTCAATGCATACATATGCAAATAATCAATAACTCATGGAGAACACTCAACATGTGGACAAACCTCCATAATACAAACATTTAGATGCAAAATACAATAAAGCACAGGTACTAAGGGCCACTACTTATAGATATTAAGGCTATAGTGTAGGGACTCAAGGTGGAGTGTCATTACTTGGCTTATGGTAGCCCAAGTAGCATCGAGTCTTCGATCAACGCCCGCAGACGGCTTGGCTTGGTAGGTATCTTCGATCAACACCCTTGGATGGCCAGATACAGTGCCTTCGATCAATGTCCTTGGATGGCCAAGCACTGACTTACCTTTGATCAACACTCCCAGGTGGCCAGGTAGTCAAATTAATCTTATTAATGTGCTTTACCCAATTTATTTTATTATTTTATCACTTATTAAGAACTTCACGTGTCTTGCGCCGACCACTTGTGGGCTAGGATCCACGTAAGTAGCCACTCCACACCACTACCCAAACACTAGGTTCATCTCATTCTACAACGAGATACAAAGCAAAACAAGTACAATGCAAAGACAAACTCAAAATCAAATCCATAAGAAACATGGTAAGCTCTATTGGTCTCAAACCAAGAGCACGGGTCACTCGAACCTCGGCATAGGAGCATAACTCAACTACGTGCTTGGATGCGGTCTCAACACCCTACATCCACATATCACATGCGAGATCAACTCAAGTATGGAAGGTGCCAACACAAGGGCAAAAACAACAACAATAAGACCACAAAAGGCTCAAAGGCAAGCTTCCATCGAAATACGAGAAGCACTCAATTGGTCACAAACCAAGAGTACAAGTCTCACAAGATCCCGTCGAGTATGCGTATCTTAACTATGCCCAAGGATGTCGTCTCAAACACGCACATCTTTATGTCCAATACGAACCCAAAGAAAGCATAAACAAAGCCATGAACCAAGGCAAGAAGATAGTGCACAAGCACGCTCTATTGGCCTCATTGGCAAGAGCATGGATTCCAAGATGATTCGATATAAAATACACATAGGATACTAACATCCCTAAATGCTCTAAAATGTTTCTCACATCCACCAATCAAGTATGAAGTTCAAAGGGCAAAAATAAACACAAAGGGCGACCATTTTTGGCAATTACCCACTAGGTGCACTAACCAGAGAACCAATCTAAAACCCAAGGTTCGGACCACGGTATAAAGTAACTGGAATGACCTCTATTCATTCCGATCGCATATTTCAACTCAATCCTAGGATACATTAAAGGCCAATTATCAAAACATGCCAAAATGACAACAATCCCAAACAAGAAATCACTCCAAACAAGGCACACACAAAAACATCCAGAAATGGAACTCCAAATATCGCGACAAAATTAAAACCCATTGGTTCTCCTAATCTCAATAGCCCAAAAATGCAATAAAATTCCAATTTTGACATCGCGGGAGAAAATGGACAGCATAACGATGGAAATTTTCCAATAAAAAACCTCATAACTCAGGGAAGCCTAATCAGGCGATAAAAGCTCTGGGGCAAGTGGGGAAAACACTAGTTACTATTCCACAAAGCAATTACAAACAAGAATCAACTGAAATAGCTAAGAGACAGGCAAAATACAAGAAGGCCTATCTTACACCAAGTTGTAGACATGAAAACAACCAGAAGAAAATAAATCCTTTGCGGAACTGAGAATGGCTCCACAGAAAGGTGAGGAATCACGTTATGAATCTAACAAACCACTACCCACAAAAATCCGACACCCAAATAATTCCCAACGAGCAAAAGAGTGAATTTCTCCAAAGAGGATGGAGCAAATTCATAAAATCCACCAAAAATAGAAGTGAAAAAATAAACTCCCCTTCCCAAATTATAAAGCACTTTTCAAAGAGGCTAAAAAGGAATAAATTAAAAATCAATTAAATCACTTAAAGCTCAAACTAAAACTCTCCAAAAACATAGGGAATTAATTATTTAAATTCCCATAAAAGTTCACCTAAAGCACAATTATTGGCGATTAAATAATCAACATTTAAATTCTATCTCAACCGCGACACTGCGGAAACTCTAAATGCATAGACACGAATACTAGTCTATCACAAAATGCATATGAAGTGTAGATTTACCAATATGTACCAGAGGTATAATATATATTAAGGATACACCGTCCATACAAGGATGATATTGGCTCAATAATGAAAGATTGGTGAAACTCTCTCCTATGCCACTGTTGGGGATAAAGACACTCAAAACCTACAATTCAGGCGGAATGATGTTTGGTACTTGTTCACTGAAACACACAATTATCAAGTGTAGCTGCTCATAGTATAAATAGCAGAAACACATGAACATACATGGTATCAAACAACGAAGGAGAATGAGACATCGTGTGGACCTCACGGATGAGTAACTACAACTTCGTCTCACTTCGTACAATTACATCAAGCATAATCTATAACAATTATATGAACATACCAGCGAAACCAGCGAACATCATCTCATTTAAATTAACATAAATAGTCATTTTACAAAGATATGAATATATATCAGTGAAACTCTCAATTAAAATACCCAACAAAATATAAGTCATAATATAACAGGAAATCAATGATAATCATCATAAAGCATCGTCATGCAGATATGATCACCACAGTAATAACAACATAATCTAACATCTAAATCAACAATGATGCTGGTAACCGAAATAATGTACAATAATTAAATGCATCACACAGTGCAACCACTGGATCACGTCACACTTATAGTCACATAATAACATCGTGATACAAATATAATGATCCCTGATCCAGATAACATCTAAACAAGATAACAATCAAGTCAATAACCACTGGCACATACATCAACGAACCATCATTCACATCATAAGTCGCATAATCAGCAATGTCTCGTAAGCCAACTAAGCCTAGTACCATCAGAACCACAGTAGTATTCTCGGAATGAACACAAAAATAAACTGAACTAGGTGCATCTCACAGTGGCAGTATAAAATCATAACATGGCAAAACTCACCGAATCACACAAGGCACAAGGAAAACAGCCCGAGCCAAAACAAGGCATCATAAGAGATCTCATCCATCAACATGAAGGCACTAACACAACATACAACTGAAGCCACATCCATTGGGATGTCATGCAGAAAGAAAACGGGAGAGGCACTACATGGCACCAATAAGTTTTATTTGCAATGCTAATAATTACTAAAAACAAATATGCAGGAAACTCTAAACCCCACGCCTGGCCTGCAGGCAAGATCACCCTGTCAATCGACAAACCCTCAATGTTCATCAAATTGATCCATCATTATTCTCTGCTGTCTGAATGAATCTCACAAATGATCCGCTGATAAATCTGATCTGGAAGCTGCCTCATAAATTCCAACACCTGATTTAGGGTGTACGACTGTAGGAGAATAAAATTGACCCTAAGCAAATGTACAATTGGTGTAGAGGAAGGTATGACTAGTAGAGATAAACCCATCCTTCTCAAATCTGCCCAAGTCGCCCTCTAACTGCCGCAAACTTAGTCAATATTGCTGTTATTGCTGTCTATCTGCCCAATGGTGAAGTTTGGATGAATTCACCTCCAACCCTAGCCACCCAAATTAGGGTTTTCCCCTCTTATTTTAATAAAGTTTATTTAAAAATAATTTTCTCCTAGAAAGTTTGACCCATTTGAGTGTCTTATTCCTTATTCATAAAATGCCCACTTAAAGAAAAACAACTTGACCCTTATAACTCCTAGGGATGCATGCCATGGGGGTGTGGGGGTAACTTAATAACACATTTATTATATTATAAAGTGATGTAATTAAATCACTTCATTTTTATTTAAATTAAAACATTAGGGAATAACTTAATTAATCAAATTTTATTCATAAATACATCTCTTGGATGCCAAACTGAAAACTGTTGATGCCCATGTCATCCCAATGATGTCCAAATATAATAGGTGAACCGGCAGTCCTGTCCTAAAAAAGAGGGATCCTCCAACCACAACCTCCAGTATATGATACCTGAGGTCTTTTGATGCATTCCAGTCAACTCCCAGTCAATCCCTAAAAAGTAGGAATCCCTCCTAAAAAATAGGAGACTTTTAAACTATCCAAAATGGCTTATAAAGCTCCCTGCTAAGCTCCACAACCCTTGGTTGGGTCCCTTGACCAATTTACGAGAACCCTAATAATAGGCTAACCCTTGTTGACAACTGGATTGTTTAAGGAAGGGACTTTACAGAACCTTGGAGATGCCTCTATGATCTTTTTGCAATCTTAGCATATGAGGGGTCTTTGCTTGAGAGGATAAAGTGTTTTTGGCAATATATTCTATATTGGTGTGGTCATAAAACTCTCATCAATAGTACTCAAATTAGGTGTAGAATCATTTATTTCCATAAAGTATCAAAAGTTTAACTTGCTAGGTCTGGATATATTTCGAGAATGATGACAGTTCCTACTTGGCTACATGCATGCCATTTATATGGTATTCTGTTTTCTAGTACATTTTTAGTATTTCAGATTTCTAGTGGTCATGAATGTTTTGTAATAAGACTTTAAATCAAGATTTTTTCTTCATGCTTACAGTTCCAGGACCATTGTCATTTTTCTTCTCCCTACAGAAACATGTATTAAAACATGTTCTTTTTCTTTCTTGTATATTTCTATAGCTTATTTTTTTTTAAAATTTCGTGGAAGGTTATATCTTCACTGTTTATAACAGATTGATAATTTTTAATATCAATCAATTTGACAGGCAGATGCAAAAACAAGTAAATTTAAGGATAGAGTATTGAAGAAAGGAGGCTTGTGGCGAGATGTATATGGAATCGATGAGAAGAAGCTAGCTACCATTATTAGAGAAGACAAAGTTGATATTTTGGTGGAGCTGACTGGTCATACAGCTAATAATAGGTTGGGGATGATGGCTTGCAGGCCTGCTCCTGTACAGGTGCGGGGTCATTTTTTCTGACATTTTTAATGGATTGAATTTTAACCAGTATTGGTGGTATTTTGATATTTCTAACTGATTTGGAATATATGTCCAATTATTATTTTTAATAGGATTATGAATAAAAAGTTTTAGAGTTTGACAAATGCATGTACTAACATTTTGCGCTTTTTCTCAAAATATTGAAAACCAAAAGATTATTTATGCATATAGGTTAAATTTTGTTGCACTAAGTTTGAGTTGATTACTGCAATTTTCTGATGAATTATTTCTATTTGAGTAAATATGTAATTCAATGATGGCCATGCAGGCTACATGGATTGGCTATCCCAACACAACGGGTCTGCCTACCATTGATTATCGATTTACGGATTCGTTGGCTGACCCCCCCAATTCAAAACAAAAGTGAAGTTTGTATCTTGTTTATATTCATTTCTCATGTTGGTTCTTTATTCCATTTGCAAATAGAAATATACCTATGTTTACAAGGGCAAATAGTCTTTTCTGAAATATTTGTTATTTTAAAATTTTTACATGGATAAGAATTATCTTTGTTTGAACTTGCAGATACATATAAATCATGCTGTATGCATATTTGGGTACAGCTTCTTTATCAAATTTCACGGTTACCTATTCTCAGATATCCCTGTTTGCAGGCATGTTGAAGAGCTTATTAGGTTGCCTGGTTGTTTCCTCTGTTATACACCATCTCCAGAAGCAGGGCCAGTTGTACAAACACCAGCTCTGTCCAATGGATTCATCACTTTTGGAAGCTTTAACAACCTTGCAAAGGCAAGATCATTTTCTTAAAGCACTTAACGTCTGACTGGACTTGCTTTCAAAATCCTACTAGAGAAGGATTTTGAATCATGTGTCATTTGAAAATTTATAGTGTTTGAAGTAGAGTTGTTTTTGAACTTGAAACATGGCTAGATGTTGACAATCATTAGTTAGTTGCGGGAGAGAATTATTTGGGCTACAATTATTTAGTTTAACTGTAGCTGAATATTTATTGGTAAAATATTGGTCAAATGTAGTTGAAATGATGTTTAAGTGTCTTGACCATTTTTAACCTGGGATTTTGATGTACTATTAACTGTATTCCTATAAGACATCTACAGTGACCACTTTATATTCAGTTTTAGAGTTAATCTGAATTTCTTGAAGAATTAATATCCTTGGACCCTTTGGATGTAGCATTAAATGTATCCCTTTAAGACAGCTAGAATTTTCACTGTATATTCAATTTTGAAATTAATCTCAATAACTTGAAGAATTAATAGTCTTGAGGCAATTTGTAATAATTTTTCAACTTCATATCATCTGTTTGACTTTGAACCATGATCTACAGAAAAATAATGATTGTATATTCATCTTGTTTTCCTCCAGATAACACCACGGGTTCTACGTGTTTGGGCAAAAATCTTATGTGCAATTCCTACATCAAGACTGGTTGTTAAGTGCAAGCCTTTTTGCTGTGATAGCGTAAGGGCAAGGTTTCTTTCAACCTTGGAGGAACTTGGATTAGAGTCCTTGCGTGTTGATCTTTTACCTTTGATTTTGCTTAACCATGACCACATGCAAGCATATTCATTGATGGATATCAGGTGAGAGCTGTTTGCTTTATTTGAATTTTATCAATGGGATATATGCTTCAGAATAGTTTTCATTTTTAACGGAAGTACAATCCAGTGACTTCTATTTTTATGTGTTCTTGTTTACTTGAAGAAATTGGTATTTATCCTATCTAGAATCTCAAGGAACACGACCAAATTATAAAGCATGATAAGGTGGAAAAATTAGCCGTGGTGGAATATTATTAAACCTTTAATGATTTGACATTGTTGAGTTTTCTCCATAGTTCCACAAAGTTTCTTGACGGGGAAACGAGGGTAGGGGTTTCGGTGACGAGGGACCAAGGGCCCAAGTGAAGAGCACACAGGAAATACTGAGAGGGGGGTGGGGGGTGAATCAGTATTTTAAAATTTTCCGAACTTTTAAATTCACTAAATCACATAAACAAAGAAGTAGAATAAGTATCAAGACACCAACACCAAATTTCTCGTGAAAGACCGTTTTGGGTAAAAACCCATGGAATACAATAGCTTTTATTAACACAAATGGGCATCAACCCAATGGGCACCAACCCAGATTACAAATGTGAGCACCAACCCACAAAGAGCACCAACTTGGAAATATGAAAACCAATGATACTTCTCAGAACTCCAGCACTTCCGTATTTTCCAGCAGTAGATGTCTCAAGGAATGTAGGTTTGCAGCAGACCAAAAACAGTAATATTCTTTCCCCCGTTTTCTTAAAAGTTTGTTTAGTTTTTATTTTTTTTATTAATTTTCTAACCAGCTTTACTCATAACACCCAGCCTTATCTGCTCAATACCACCAGATGCAGCAAACCCGAACCAAGGAAATATAAATCACTCAGCATTCTATGCACAAAAACTGTTGGAAAGCTTATGACTCAGGGGGGGGGGGGGGGGAANGGGGGGGGGGGGGGGTGAATCAGTAGAAACACGTAATGAACTAATTCAACCACTGATATGAGTAACTGCACTATTAACTTCCAAACAACAAAGCATATAACTGAAGTAAACAAATAACAGTTAACAATATCAAGCGTCCACAATCTCAACACCCAACACAAATATTTTATCGTGGAAACCTTGTAAGAGGGAAAAAAACCACGGTGGGGATGACACCCACAAGCCCAATACTGCAGTAAATGAGTTTGCCTTGTTAGGAGCTACAAATACCCTTTTTGAGGGTTCACCCTGTTAGGAGTGACTAGTACACTGTCAAGAGTACAAAAAGATTAGCTATGATCTACTTCGCTAGAGGATTTCAAACCTCAATAAAGAAGTTACCTTGTTAAAGGATTTACAAATAAGAACCTGTTAAAGTTCACCCGGTTAAGGGATTTAACCTGTTGCAACTGTTAGGGAACAAAAAGATATGTTGATCTGTAGAATGACACTGATTGCTTATCAGATCCTTTCTGCTTCTTTCCTTTCTGATACTGAACTGATCTCTGCTCGTTCAATTCTTGATCGCCCAATCTGAAAATACGACCGCAACCCTAAATCAATCGATTTAGTGCTCCTTATATAGATTGTCATTAGGTCACACAAGACCTAGAACTTTCCACCACAGTTGGCTCAAAAGATCAGCCAACCTCCTCAAAATCAGCGTCAACAACATCCAATATGTCGTCCTCAAACATATTACCAATAATTTAGACTAATATGTAGGCCTCAGATCCACCGCCTTAATCAAATTAATATGAAACTTTGACCGGTGATCAAATAGGTAAATGACCTCATTCAAAACATAATTCTTTCAAAACCTTATATAAACTGTTGCGGTTGGAATCATGGATTCCACTTACCATATACAAACTATATGATCACAACACCTGAATCTTTCCTTAACTCGACCGCTACCTCATTGTGTCTCTGATACTGTTCTTCCTGAACACTTGTCAACATACATAAACTTCTGATTTGCATAACTCTGAAGTATAATTTGCACTGTAAAACTTATACTCCCCTTTTCTCTATACATCCTCTCTACTTATTCTCCACATGTCTTTCTCTAGTCATCTTTCTCTACACATTCTCCCCCTTTTTGTCAACAATGTCAAAGAATCATATATTAAAAGTATATTATGTCAAAGACATCCTTGAAGTTTGTCTTTGCAAACTCCAATGTCTTCTCCCAAGACTCTTGTAAATGCTCCATAGACAGAATTTGCCTATGTATAACCAATGCTAATCCTTCCAAATCACTCAAAGTACTCACCGTTGGTAGACTAAGTGTGTTCTTTGTATTTCTCACATGTTGTTGCATAACATCAACAGTGGGGGCCAAATAGGTCTGCATCTCCATAAGTGTAATAATCCTTTTATCCGGTTCACTTTGCAATTGCCTCACTGAGTTAGTAATCAGTTTGACCTTAGCATTGAATTCTGATGCTGAACTAGAAATGGGATCAAACTTTTCAATCAAAGTATTAAGCTCTAGTTGAGTATCATCTCTCTTTTTCTCTAGGTCTTTTGTAAAAGTTGAAAACTTAGAAACTTTTACAAGTATCTGTCCTATCTCTTGTAGTATTTCCTTCACCTTATTCATTTGAACTTTATGTGACTCTGTATCAACTGAAATAATCTCTCTCAACTTATCAGCTCGTATCTTCTCATATTCTTTCATGGCCAACTTCATTGGTGCATTCTCCGTGTCAAGTACTTGATTAGAAACAACCTTGACCAATATACCCAGTTGATCGATTGGATTATCTTGTTTGTCATATCCCACATTAGTTACTGAATTCCTAATGATGTTTTTGGCTCCTTTCAGTATTGTCATTTGGCTAAAAAACCTGTGGAGATTGAAGTTCCACAGTCCGTGCTTCCTGATACCGTTTTTGAAGCAATTGTTAAAATACCCTTATGATAAGCAAATAAAACAAGTTCTTGCTAATGGTAAGGAACTTTAAATGTAGGAGTTGTCCTTATTTTTCCCGAAGGTTTCGAATTAGCTCCTCCGGATCGTATTTATCCCAATATAAGGAAAAAATAGGTGATCTGTATTTTCAGAACTATCATCCCAATCAAAAAAATATTATAATAATAGGTCCTGTTCCTGGTAAAAAATATGGTGAAATTGTGTTTCCCATCGTTTCACCTAATCTTGCTACTCACTTCCTGAAATATCCTGTGGGTGGTAATAGAGGAAGAGGACAAATTTATTTGCCCCTTCCCAATGTTCGAATATATTGATTGTGAAGAATGAGGAGATATAAATAATATTTACATATTTAATAATGAGTGATTTCGGAATAAACTTGTTAAACAATTAGTTCTCTAGTTATGCACAATATTCAATATTATAGACATGTTATCTTTTCTCACCTTTATTTATCATATTCAAAACAAATAAACAAATAGAAGGAAGGAGAGAGTTCTCTAATCTTGGCTTACTATTTTCGCTTATTTTATAACTTATCTTACTCCTTTAAAAAAGTAACAAAAAATATACATTCAAGATCCTTTACGTGTTCATGGTCTTCTATTATTCTTAGCATTTGTCGTTTTAGCACAGATATTTTTGGTTCTTAAAAATAAACAATTTGAGAAAGTTCTATTGGTTGAAATGAATTTTTAGGTGCCTAAAAGATTTGAATCTCCATCTTATTAATGATTAATGCAATTATGTAAATAAATAAATATTGCAATCATACTTTTTTCGGAATCTTTCATTTGCCCCTTCCCTCTGTTCAAATATATTGATTGTGAAGAATGAGGAGATATAAATAATATTTACATATTTAATAATGAGTGATTTCGGAACAAACTTGTTAAACAGTTAGTTCTCTAGTTATGCACAATATTATATACATGTTATCTTTTCGCACCTTGATTATATACATGTTATCTTTTCTCTAATTACTTTTTTGTAATCCTTCATTTGCCCCTTCCCTCTGTTCGAATATATTGATTGTGAAGAATGAGGAGATATAAATAATATTTATATATTTAATAATGAGTGATTCCGGAACAAACTTGTTAAACAGTTAGTTCTCTAGTTATGCGCAATATTCAATATTATCTACATGTTATCTTTTCTCACCTTGATTTATCATATTCAAAACCAATAAACAAATAGAAGGAGAGAATTCAGTAATCTTGGCTTACTATTTTGGCTTATAACTTATCTTATTCCTTGAAAAGGTAAAAAATTATACATTTTTACTTTTTACCATTATCTCGCCAAAGTCAGAGGAGTTCATTCGTTTTCTAATTCCATTTCTGCTTTTATGGACTGAAATGGTAAAAGGAGCAGCAAAGCTATTGCCCATCGAGCAAACAGGGTTTGTTTCACAAAACAAACGTTTGAATGAAACGACTTGTTCTTTTTATTTATTTTAAAAAGCTATACTAATATTTAGTATAGCAGTTATAATAAGTATTATTTGTACTTAATGCTATTTATTATTTGTATTTAATGCTATTTTAAAAAACCCATTAAAAAGCACATTGTATTTGGATCGATCCAATTCTCTCTTTCAAATCTTTGTAAATTGTAGAAATTAATCTACAATTTACAAAAATTAATAAGTAAAGATAAGATCTTCCCTTTCTTTGGACACAAAGAAGGGTAAGATCTTATCTTTATTTTTTAGGTTTCACTTTTATTCTAATAATATATCCTCTAGTTGTGCAATACATTTTTTTTCGCTACAAGGAAGAGCCTAATCCGGAATAAGAACTGTAAAAAAAAAACCTATTAAAGTAATAGCGAGATTTCCAGTTAAAGTACCTATCAACCAAAGAGGGATCCTTTCAGTGGTATCTATCATTTCTATTATTCGTTTCACATTGTCTCTAAGTGATAGACATAATAAAAATACATAGTAATATTAGATCTTGGCAAATTTAATTGGGTAAGAAAAAACATTCTTACTTTTCCTAATTGAAAAAGTAATTAGAGAATAGAACAAGTACAAAAATAAGTAACAACCCCCAATAGAGGCTAGTACGATTCAATTCAATATTTTGTTCATTTGGGTTTGATTGTGTCATTAAATAGCTCCATGATTTAGTTTACATAAAGTTTATTGCTGTATGAACTGCATTGCTGATATTTTAAATTCATCGAGTTGCTCTAATGAATCGAAAAGGCTAGTAACTAATGTAACCTCTTGTAGGCTTTCTGTGAAATACTCATTTGGTCGAGGGCTCCCAAATACATCATAAGCTAAACCCGTACTAACAAATAACCAACCTGCAATGAATAGAGAAGGTATAGTAATGCTATGGATAACCCTATATTGAATACTAGTAATAATGTCAACAAAAGCGCATTCTCCCGTATTCCCAGACATGCTAAGCTCCCTATATTATTGTATTGTAAAATCAAGGGCAAATTGATCCCATGAAAGAAAGAGATCAAGAAATGGAAAACTACTGATATCTTCTTCAATCCTTGCTTGATTGTCAATATGATACCAAAGGTATATTTGAAGTATACTAAGTATAGCTAGCTTGCTTCTAACATAGCAATATAATTTTGCTTAATATAGAAAGGGAGTAGAATCATTAGTGAAATTACAACGCAATTACTCCCTTCAATTTGTCCCTTTCTGCTTTCTCCTTAAGCTTATCACACATTTTCAACATTTTCTTAGGACTCATCTGTATAATATCAATAGTTGTTCGCATTTCTTCATCTTCAGGTTCTCCTTCATTTTCTTCATCAGAACTAGTTGAATTATTTGTTTTGCTCTTCTTCAGTGTGCTACCTTCACTAGTTAGATCTAGCTTCCTCTTCACTAAAAGTATATCATCATCATCCTTAAGTCTTTGACCTTTCTGTTCTGTCACTTCCTTAGCAATCTGCTCTTTTGGTGCTTCAACATCAGTTTGAATAACAATATTCTGTATCTGTTCTGGGATATGAGAGATAACATTATCTATGACATCATTAATCTCTTCATTTTCTGTTACTTGTGCTTTTCCTTTCTCTTCTGCCGATTTATCTTTAGCTGCAATCTTAGACTTTACTAACTTTATCCATAAATCCACTGTCTCATCTCTTATCGACTATGTTTCACCAATGAGAATTCTTGTAGCTTTGTTCCTTGTCTTAAATTCTCCTCTCCTTGCTTCAACCATAATTCATTCAAAACTTTATAGAAATTGTTGTGGTTGGAGTCACGGATTCCACTTACCATATACAAACTATATCTATGATCGCAACACCTGAATCCTTCCTTAACTCGACCGCTACCTCATTCTGTGTCTGAACTTGTTCTTCCTGAACACCTATCAACATACGTAGTTGAACTTCCCTTTACCGATCATGAGCAGTTCTTTTTGATCAGTGCAATCATGATAATTGAATACATTGCCATCAATGACAACCAAGTATATCTCGACTCATGACCGCTCTTCATATCTCCTCCAAAATTACCATAATGCCAACAAAAACCGCTTCACACTCTCATGCCAACTAGAGCTAACGCTCCAACTCAGCTCTTGTATGCATTAGCCACACACTTGATACAACTCACACATATTCAAAAGCGCACAACTACTCTATATACAGTATTACGTACTATCCGTATCTTCAGAGAATTTAAAAACTAGACTATATATTTCTTTTCCACCTATAATACACTTCCTACACAACCTTACCTCACATTTTTAAAAATAATAATATATAGATTGTTATAAAATCTAAAATGGTACACACTTCATAAAAATATCGCGCACACACTCAAAAGCACTTCCAGTGCTACCTGTATTCAAACGTTCACGCTCCATCAACAGTTCGAATCACCATTTTTGAATTAAATCACCAACTCACACCATAACGCCCAACACGTCTCATTTAATGTCTTCTAAGACAACAACTGAAGTTTGAAAAACTAATTCAATCACTGATATGAGTAACTGCACTATTAATTTCCAAACAACAAAGCATATAACTGAAGTAAACGAATAACAATTAATAATATCAAGCATCCACAATCTCAACACACAACACATTTTATCGTGGAAACCCTTGTAAGAGGGAAGAAAACACAGTGGGGACGACACCCACAAACCCAATACTGCAGTAAATGAGTTTGCCCTGTTAGGAGCTACAAATACCCTTTATGAGGGTTCACCCAGTCAGGAGTGACTAGTACACTGTTAGGAATAAACTAATTCAATCACTGATATGGGTAGCTGCACTATTAACTTCCAAACAACAAAGCATATAACAAATAACAGTTAACAATATCAAGCATCCACAATCTCAACACAACATATATTTTATCGTGGAAACCCTTGTAAGAGGGAAAAAACACGGTGGGGATGACACCCACAAGCCCAATACTGCAGTAAATGAGTTTGCCCTTTTAGGAGCTACAGATACCGTTTCTGAGGGTTCACTCTGTTAGGAGTGACTAGTACACTGTTAGGAGTACAAAAAGATCAGCTATGATCTATCTCGCTAGAGGATTTCAAACTTCAATAAAGAAGTTACCTTGTTAAAGGATTTACAAATAAGAACCTGTTAAAGGATTTATAAATAAGAACCTGTTAAAGTTTACCCGGTTAAGGGATTTAGCCTGCTGCAACTGTTAGGGAACAACAAGATATGTTGATCTGTAGAATGACACTGATTGCTTATCAGATTCTTTCTGCTCCTTTCCTTTTTGACATTGAACTGATCTCTGCTCCAATTCGTGATCGCTCAATCTAAAAATACGATCGCAAACCTAAATCAAACGATTTAGTGCTCCTTATATAGACTGTCATTAGGTCACACAAGACCTAGAAGTTTCTACCACAGTCGGCTCAAAAGATTAGCCAACCTCCTCGAAATCAGCATCAACAACATCCAATATGTCGTCCTCAAACGTATACCAATAATTAAAACTAATATGTTGGCCTCAGATCCACCGTCTTAATCAAATTAATATGAAACTTTGATCGGTATCCAATATGTCATCCTCAAACGTATTACCAATAATTAAGACTAATACGTCAGCCTCAGATCCACCGCCTTAATCAAATTAGTATGTAACTTTAATCGGTGATTAGATAGGTAAACAACCTTCTCATTCAAAACACAATTCATTCAAAACTTGATAGAACTGTTGCGGTTGGAATCACGGATTCCACTTACCATATACAAACTATATCTATGATCACAACACCTGAATCTTTCCTTAACTCAACCGCTACCTCATTCTGTGTCTGATACTGTTCTTCCTGAACACCTATCAACATACATAGTTGAACTTCCCTTTACCGATCATGAACAGTTCTTTCCGATCACTGCAATCATGATAATTGAATACATTGCCATAAATGACAACCAAGTATATCTTGACTCATGACCGCTCTTCATATCTCCTCCAAAATTACCACAATGCCAACAAAAACCGCTTCACACTCTCATGCCAACTAGAGCTAACGCTCCAACTCAGCTCTTGTATGCATCAACCACACACTCGATACAACAGACACTTATTCAAAAGTGCACAACTACTTTATATACAGTATTACATACTATCCGTATCTTCAGAGAATTTAAAAACCAGACTACATATTTCTTTTCAACCTATAATACACTTCCTACACAACCTCACCTCACATTTAAAAAAATAAAAAATATATATATATTGTTATAAAATCTAAAATGGTACACACTTCGGAAAAATATTGCACACACACTCAAAAGGAGTTCACGCTCCATCAGCAGTTCGAATCAGCAGTTTTGAATTAAATCACCAACTCACACCATAACGCCCAGCACGACTCATTTAATGTCTTCTAAGACAGCAACTGAAGTTTGAAAAACATGACACCTAGCTCTTTTTAAAAACACAACTTTTCACCATTTAAAAAAAAAAACTGAGGCTGCATATACTTGTTAATCACTCACTTCTTCATTTCTATGATTCACACCTCTCCAAAAACTACACGTGGCCTAGTTTAACACACCCAGCTCATTCTATTTGTTTCAAACTAAGAGACTAATTCTTGTTTCCTTAGTACATGCCGTTGCCAATTGCAAGTAACACCAACAAATAATTTCTGAAGGCGTCCTTAAACAATGAGAATATGCGTTGAATGCGGTCAATATCTCATGCCAAAATATAGCTATATCCGCTTCATAAGAATTTGAGAGCCCCAATATAGTTCTTTCAGGATTTGTATCATTAACCACACAAATTAAAAATCATTCACTTCAATTCTGAAAACACTTGATATGGAATAAAATTTGACATGACAAATAATTCTGACCGGGCAAACAAGTAGACAAGTAGGCTGCTTAAGCAGACATCCAACCAGCTCAAGCATGTCAAGCAACTCAATCCAATTCTCTGAAATTTAAATGACTTTGATCATCAACCTTTGACGTCAATGACAACATATTCAACACTAATTATGGGGATGACTAAGGGACGGGTGGGTGGTGGCACAAATACATATAGTACTTGAAAAATTAGTTATAAAAATATGTCTAAGGAACAAGTATAAACATTGCAAATGACGCTTTGGCATACTATGTAAAGTTTAAACTAACAAACATTATGATTGCATTGAACACTAACAATGGTCGGTAGAAGTTTGGAACTTTGGGAGCAAACCAATAATAAGTATAAGAGTTGCAAATGAAACTTTGGCAGACTAAGTAAAGTATATAGACTAATAAATGTTAAAGACATGACAATGATTGTATTGATTAAAGATTATGGTGGGTGGAGTTTTGGAGTCAAGGGCACTGCCCCTTGTGTGTGTTTGGGGCCAAATAGGGTCTAAGGGCAGCTTCACCTTTGTAGTTATACTTGAGCTTGTTAAAGCTTTTGTGAATTGACAATATCTCTTTAGGGGAACAAGATCCATCTTTCATCTCTATTAGTTTTCACTTTCATAAAAATCAAAATGTCAATTAAGCATGATATGAATCTTGATTTCTACTATTTGTTTTTGGTTTCTTTGTTGTATCATTTCTGCTCTTTGTAAATGGGTGTGCCCCTTTCATAGCCCAACTTTTATTCCTTTATAAAAAATGCTATGCTCCCCCAAGTTTTAGGAATGGGGACAACGAGATGTGTTTTCAGTATAGGGATACTTTTGGGCCATTTTTTAGGGGATGACTATTAAAAATTAGGAAAATTTAAAAACAAAATTCACATCATAACATTGATAAAGCATTCATTATAGATATTGTAGAGGCCTAATACCTAAAATTAGACTTAAATTGAGATACCATATGAGAATTGACAAATGAATTAACAAAATTCAAATGCTTTCATTGTCAATGTGGATTAATATTATACAATCAACTATAAAATGACAAAAACATAAAAAAATATGGCTGTGCCTAATCACCAAATGCAATTGGTAGGTTTGTATAAAAAACGGAGCTCAAATTTGAGTCATTGCTAGTATGAGGGGCTGTCTGAAGCAATGGAACCCCAAGTCCCCAAGTACTTGAGTATGATCTCCAATTCTTCTCAATTGGAGATGAACTAGCAACCTATTAAGACAAAATCAGAGGGTTAAGAGTTGCAACATTTAAGATTTAAAAATTTAAACTATAACATTAAAATATAAGTAAAGTTGAAAGATAATAGTTTTTTTTAAATTTAAACCTTGTGAATGGTTGGCTGTGGAAGTACCATCACCTATGGGCATCGACCATATATTTGTCCCGAAGAGCATCAAGACCACAAGTGCTATAGCATGCAGAATCCATGAACTAAACCTTCATTGCATCCAGTATGTCAAGATCAATGACGAGTCTACAAAGTGCTGCCTTGTATCCTTGATTGACTTCAACGTCTCTATGTGGGGCAACTCTTGTTGCCATAGAAAGGAGCATAGCACTATAATATTTGGGAAGCAATGCAAAGGCAAGAAGACACAATGGAGTGGTCATGTTGTTCCATCTCCCTTCAATGATTTTGTGTAGTTGTTTGATGATTTTTTTTCAGGAGCTTGCTCTTTTGCATTTATGACAACTTTCATACTTTTAGTGAAATTGAGTAGATAGTCAACACGATCCCACCAAATGTCATCTAGAATCATTTGCTGCCCTTGTAGTGCTAGATTGCCTGCATATGGATCAATTTGGACTGATGACAATTTTAGAAAGTGCCTCATGAACCTTCACAATTTGTCTCAACACAATTGTGTTGAAGGAAAAACAAGTCTCAACAACTTGTTTGAAAATCAAAATTAAATTTCTTAAGGAAAATTAAAATCGAAAAATTTACTAAAATGAAATATATTTATTCTTTAACTTACCTTCAACAGCTCCAATTTCGAGAATGTTGTAAGTATGCCTTGTGACATCTGGTGGTTCGTGACAAACATTTGGAACCCTTCAACCTCAACACACCTTTTGGCCCAATCAATTTTGGTGCCATTTTTTTGTAGCATAAGATTGAGGGATTGTTCAACAAGACACCTTGTGTGAATGATTTTCATCAACCGAAAACCTAGCTGCTACAATTTTTGGCATTGTCTATTACAACTTGCACAATGTGACCCATTTCCTCAATGGTACGACAAAGAATGTTAGCAAATAATGCACCTTCCTTTACCTCCTCACAATCCACCACTCTAAAAAATATTCTCTTTTAGGGGACAATGCACTAACATTGATTAATGACCAATCTTTTCATCCATCAGAAATGGACGCCCTTGTTTTGACCCACAAATCCCTTATGGGCTTCAAAGAGTCCTCAACAAATTTCATTTTTTTTTCTATAAGGTGCTACGTACCTTTTCAAAATGTGGGCCGTTGCACCCTTTTGGAGACTAACTCATTAATTGCTTTCTCCATTTGTTGCCAATAACATTATGCTTTAACAAAACTTTAGCTCTATTTTTATATGACTAGCATTGTGTGTTCACTTTTTCTCTTTTAAATGTCACAATTCCTAATTCTACTCTTTCCAGAACCCAAATCATGCTCAAACAACATTCCTTTCGGAGTATTTGGAAATGGTGACCATATCAACATTTATCTACTTTGGAGATGATGTGTAACACCTTGTCTTGGAAGTGGTGCCTCCTTTGTACTTTATGGTGTGGGGTATCCCACAACCCTAACTTGTTAGGTACTGAGCAAGATGAAAATATTGTGAATTTGAATATGGGACTAGTGGACGTGACATGGTATTGATTTATGGGGAGGCATTGTCCAGTAGGGCATTAATTACTGTTTATGGTGTAGTACTTTGCCTAGGCAGCCCCTAGGTAATCATGATTATTACACTAATTTGAAAGAGTACCTCATAATGATGAGATGGCATTACACGGTAACCACTAGCAGATTCGATGAGGGCTTGTTAGCCTAGTTTGCTAGCTCTTGGAATAACATGAGAGTTTCGGTTGGGGGTATTTTTTTTGAAATTAGTGAAGATGTCATTGCTAAGGCCATTGCGTTATCTACCGAGGGCAGGAAATGGAAGAAGACCAGTCAGATAGTTGATAATGATTGTTTAAGCAAGTTCTTTAAGGGAAGCAAGGCTCTAGTTAAGAAGCAGGGAGGATACGACAGAGCTCAGCTTCCATCACCTTGGGACCAAGTTTGCTTTATGATCATGAGGTACTTTACATTGGAGGGGCGTTTTAAGGTTTACTATTATTATCATATGTTGCTTCTTAATCACTTTAGGAATCATGAAATCATCTCATTTCCTTTTTTCTTGTTAAATTCTCTTGAGAGATTTGTGTTAGATGTTAAGGAAAGTGCCTGTCAGGGTTAAAAACCTATTTACCTGCACCAGGGCCTTATTTTTAGGCTATACCACTTTCACCTGGCCCTCTGTCCTCCTAAATCTATCATTGTCTATGAGGCCCCTATGTCACAGTCCCCCCCCCCCCGCCAGCTAATATTGTTGACACGCCACACCAAAATAAACAGAAAGGTATTAAACATCTATGGTCCATTAAAAATGCGTCCCATTCGAGCACCCCAGAAATTTTGAACTTTGATGCTTTTGCCCCTGAGGCTGGCCCAAAAGGCAAAGTCCCTATGTGTAAAAATCCTTCCCCTTGCAAAAAAGCCAAATCTTTTGTTCAGAAGGTAAATAGTGAAAACAAGGAGGTTGAGGAGGAGCATAACACCCCTCGTAGATCCAACAGATTCGCCAATAGATCTGCAAAAAAGGGCAAAAAGTTACTTGTTGACTATGACTCTGAGGAAGAGGGGAGTGAGAAAGACAAGACTATGGAGGGCAATGTTTTGGAGATTGGTGATATTGGTAGCTCGAATAAATCTACCTCCAACAGCTCGACCTATACTTTTGATAAGGTGAAAGAGGGACTTGTTGATCCTGGTATTGACATGACGCCCACCAATAGAGGAGAACTCAATTTTGTCTAGCTTTGACACAACTTCGGCCTCAAATTTGGTCAATTTGCAGAGTGAGGTGGATAGTCTGAAGAATAGAGTGAGCGAGGTGGAAAGAAAATAAGGAAGCATTTCCAGGTTTAATCTTTGACTGATGCACAACTCTGCAACCTCTCTCTGCCGCTGCAATGTAAGATGCTCGGTGAAGATGAACACAATGAAGGAAATTACAAGGACTTGTTTAAATTCCTCACCGATGATTGGTCCCATGTGCTGTATCAGTCGGGTTGTGATATCAAATCTTCCTATAAGGCTTAATTGGGATCTGGCCCCATACCCCTTTGGGTCTTTTCTATATGTTTTTACTGTTAGCCTGCGTGGCTTTTTGAACGCTAATATTGTTGACACGCCACACCAAAATATTTTGGTTAGAATTTTGGTTATTAGTAGGATTTTGGTTAGAATTTTAGTTACTTCTGTTATGATTAGTACTACTCTGTACTGTGATGGTAACTTTCATGGTCATAGGCTGCTGGACTATGGCTTAGGTTTATCTACTTTATTAGCTCTGTTCTAGGCTGCTTTTGATGTTTATCTACTTTTAGTGTGCTGTGTCTTCCGCCCTTGGGCAGTGGTCTTGTAAGGGTCAGCACCCTAGTTTTTGCTGCTGATTAATATCAAAAACATTTATCTGCTATGTGCAAAGTAAATGTGTATAAACTGCATCTGTGCCCTATACACCTTCTTAAGACTTATTCTGCAAAATATGTTACTATTTCCATATATTTACATGGGGTGTGACTTGTTATGTAATACAGATTTTTTGTTGAGTTTATGAAACAAATTATCGAGGGATGCCTTACATCATTTAAATTTAGCACTAATATTTTTCTGAACCGATCCTTGATGGGTTTGTTTTACAATTACAATCTAGTGAAACCAACTGGTTTTGCACATAATTTTTTCTAATGTGATTTTTTTCTTAGCAATTTGTAAAACTTTCGCTTGCAAAGTTAGGCTTAGAATTTGTATTCATACATATTTTTCATTGAATATGTCCTAAGTTAGATTTGCTCATCTCTTAATGTGATTGTTAGCTTGGATACGTTTCCATATGCCGGAACAACCACTACATGCGAATCACTATACATGGGTGTTCCATGTGTTACGATGGCAGGATCTGTGCATGCACACAATGTTGGTGTAAGCCTTCTACATCAAGTTGGTATGTTATCTATTTTTGGTTTTTCCATGCACTCAATACTAATTTGTAAGCTTAGTAAGCTGCATGGTAATATGTGAAAGTATTGACATTTGGTTTTCTTGAATGTTTTATACACTTTACCAATGAGGTTTTCGAGTAAAATAGAAAGTTTTGAGTGTTCGATACCTTTTTCTTGATTGTTGGCTGCTTATTTCACTTCAATTATATCCCGTAATGTGCTTCTTTATTTTGTAGTGATATAGTCCTTTATGCAAGTAGTTGATGTGTCAATTTGATTAATAAATAAATAAAAAGTAAATTGGAAAAGAGAGGATGTTGCATAAATGTAAATAATATTTGCCTACTTTTTGCTGCGATGTAAAACTGCATTGATGAACATTCTTAGTGTTTTGTCTTAGTATCTGTTTCAGAATTGCATTTGAACGTTGAGCACTGGTACTTAAAAGTATAATTTGAGGACAGTTAGCTTTTAACATCATAAACATTCTTCCTCATTCTGTTGCCATCATGTTGTAGTATCGAATTGCAGATCTTGCTCTGCGATCAGCTTCCACCTATGCTTATATTGATAAAAAGATCAATTATAGGTATTTTTTATTACTTTTCTATTCTGCTTGTGGTCTGCATAGTATTATGACCATAGTCCTTGAACTGCAATTCTATGCTTAGTGAAATGAACAGCTTTGCAAAAAGTCAAGGTCGTAAAATAGTATGCTTTCATTGCACTTTGAAAGATCAGAAGTGAACATGGAGTTAGTCTTCTGCTGAGTTGTCAGAAACTTAGAAATCAAAGCCAATCTGGACCCTTGCCTTATTTTTGATATTTTTTGCCCTGTTTTCCACTCTCAGTTATTCTTCTGGCTGTTTCTGAGTTCAATTTCATGCCTACAGCAGTTGACTTTTTCAACCCACAAACAGAGATTTCTACGTGCAATGATCTAATTATAGATGAGTGTTGATGATTTGACAATTGATGAATGATGTATGTGCTGTCACCAATTTTAATGCTTAAATGATGGATTTCTGACTAAATTTTTTTTATGAATTTAAGTAATTTACCACCTGGTCCTTCTCGACACATTATACTACTCATGGTAACTCTCTCAGAGACAGTTGTCAGTACCACACAGGCTCATGTGACCTCCCTGGCTACTCCAGTGAGCTAGCACAAGCCCCAAATTGTCAGATCTCTACATCACACGAGGATTCCATATGTATTGTAGAGCTCTGGCACTAAACAAAGCAGGCATTCATTCTTGTGTGTTTCACAGTTCAGCAGGCATTCACTCTTGTGTGTTTCCCAACTGCTTTGTCTATGAGACAGCTCATATTTTAGCTTTCTTTTGTAATTTTTTTATATTAATTTTTATTTTATTATTAATTTTTTTTTTTAGAAAAGAAGTGATATACCACTGCATACATCTAGGTGCTAAAATACATAATTATTCACTGTCTGCTTGATGAATTATGTATTCTCTACAAAATAGGTACTTAATTTAAAAAAAATTCTATCAGTATGAAGACGTAAAAAGTTTAAACATCTACAAGTATCAGTAAATTCTTTATTGGTTGGTTGTTACAAATATTTTGTTTATACTGTATACAGGTACTGGGATGTTTTATTTTGATGATTCTCAAAGCGTAGGCAGTTTTTTAATGCACATTTTTATAATTAATTATATTGTCACATTTCTGTTTACCGTGGCAAATTCTTTGGCAAGGCCACACAACCAATGTTAAAAATAGAAAATGAGTTCTAAATATGAATCAGCATATTTAAACTGTATTAGATACTAAAGATTTGTCACTGGAACTCTTAGAATTTGATGTTCTCGATTTTATTGCCTGTTGTAATTTTATAGCAACAGCTTGCAGTCCATTTTTTGTTGAACAGCCTTTGCTTGCACTATATGAATTCTTGTTTGTGGGCTTCTGCAGGTTTGGAAAGGTTAATTGCTCAAAATGAAGATGAGTATATCAACAAGGCATTGGAATTGGCTTCTGACATTTCATCACTTTCATCTCTAAGAACAAGTCTTCGGGAACAAATGTTGAGGTCTCAGCTTTGTGATGGTGCCAGCTTTGTTCAAGGTTTGGAGTCAAAATATCGATATTTATGGCAACGGTATTGTAAAGGAGATATCCCTTCATTAAGGCATCATGACAAGGAAAGCCTACCTGAAAGGTCTACCCTTAGCACAGGGGTTTCTCTTCAGGATATACAGAATGATACAAATCCAAAAGAGATTTTGCCTTATAACAGTAATCTTGCAAATGGTGTCAATTCTGTTACATTCCCTGTGTCCATCTTCCCCCCTCCTGAAGGAAATATAAATGGGGAGTCGAGACCTGTTTAGCAAGGAGGAAACTAGTAGAATCTGATTTTATTATTTGCCAGGGTTCCTTGTGTGCTGCAGAATGCGGCTATACTCAATTGGAGAATTTGAGAGAAGGGGATATGGAGCCCAACAAATCAAGTGGGGTTTAAACCTTGTTATGTTTGGAGCAGTTTTGGTGAATAGTTCTGAAAGTTTGTATGAGGCAGTTAGTTGTTCTGATTAATACGACATTCTTGCTGTTTTTCTTCTTTTGACCAGTAAGAGGATGGTGGAAATGTATGCCATGAAGGACTTTTAAGCCATGGATTGGGTTTTTCCTTTACCAGAGATCCATTATAAATACATATTTAATTGAAGATGTATACGCGGGTCTCATTGATTGTTATCAACGATGTAAATTACTTGATTATGGAGGATAACATTTGTTCACATTTGTGTAAAGTTGCTCAGTTTTAAAAATTGAACATTGCAAAATCCCTCAAATAGGCCTTGATTGGAAGCTTATTATGGGGCCCCTCATTAATGTATATTGTAGCTGCCAGTTACTGGCAACTCATATTCTTACAGGCTACTTTCCACCTAACTGTTCTGGTATAATCTTGCAATTTTTTCGTTTCCAGTACAAGCTTTAGTCTTTGTATTTTAGCATATGGAAAAGTACTCTTTAATATTGAACAGGGAGTAGAAATATGGTGTGCAGTTTTTACGTGCAAGTCTTCTTTCCAGTTAAAATATTTTTCATCTTGAAATTTCACATTTGGCATGCATTAATTGCTATTTATTAATTATTACCGACATTTTTTCACTTGATTACTAATGTTCATAAGTTGAATATAAACAAACATCTTTACTGTTACAAGTTCCTGTAACCACAAGGTTAACTTCTTTGTTTACTTGTAGAGGAAGTAAAGGTTACACTTGTTTTTTTGTGTAGAGAAGCTTATGCTGTTTTAGCTTGGTGTGTATTTGTATTGGGGGGTTTGTTGACAGCATGGACTGACCATGGTGAAATATTGTTGCTTTTTTATTTTTATGATAAACGTGGACTTAAGGAAATATAATATTGTAGGTTGGGAGTTTGACAAGAATAATCAGATTTCTTATGTGATTGCATAAACTTTTTTATTTAAGTTGGATGGACGTCATGTGAAAATTCCTATTGCAGTCACTGATTATTAATCTCCTATCTCATAAAGATTATTTAACTGCTGAAAATAAATTTATAGCTGAATATCGAAAAATAACACAATTGCAACTTCACTAAAAGTACGGAAAGAAATAAGCAACACAAGGACACAATATTTTTGGACAATTGTCCCAGGGAAAACCAGTTCTACCGATGGAAAATATATTAATCTTCAGCAATATAAGAGTTACAAAATTTCTTGCCTCTTATTGACAGAACTCCGACAAATTCCTAATATCTCCCGCTGATATCCTCCACTGCTATACCAACGCTATCACTGCGCCTTTTGCTAACACTGCAAGACTATTTGCTATCACTGCAAATTCTTCTCAAAACTTGTTCAACTCCAAATGCCCCCCTGACCCCCTTTTATACTACTCTTGTTGGAAAACCAACGACCGAGATTGATTCTCAATCAACGGTTGAGATAAAAAAACAACTTAACAACCCTAACCAAGTTGGTTTCTAGTTGCTTTTAAAAGGAGTCAATTAAATAACAAATAATTGTTCATACTCTAACAGCTTAGTTAGGAAAACAATTATTTACTAAATAATTGCAAATGGACGAACAGCTATCCAAAGCTACCAAAACTAACAATGCTGTTATTTCTGGGTAAGGATGAACAACTGTCTAAGCTGTACACACTCAAGTGGTGCATTTCTCTAAACCATTGCTTTCAAGAGGATCCATGGATTGGAAACTTTGAGAAATCGGTTTAGAGCTCCCTAGGCATGGAGTGCAAGGCTATTTTGAGTATTGCTCTCAGCTAGAGCTAATTAAGCCTATGATCTTGCTAATAAACCATGCAATGAGAGATTCTAAAAGAGAC
>MU227963.1:204505-271251 GCA_018584345.1 Thuja plicata | reverse complement strand
GATGTAAGAGCAAAATTTTTTACACATCCTTTTTGCTCTTACATCCTATGATGGATCACGGAGTGTGATCCGAAATGTTGATGCTTAAAAACATACACAATCAAAACCATAAATCAAAGCTCAAATTAGTAAAGGACAACATTGAGTAAATGGAGTTTGGACTTGGGTGAGGCATCCCTGAGGCTATTTAGATGCCTCTCCATTTGGGGACATGGGGACAATGACAAAATTTATTTTGAATGGTCCTTTTAGTTTATTATCCTTTACATCATATTTATACATTTCAGTGCATTAGAGGAGGAGGAGGAGGAGCGAAGAAAAAGGGGAAGGGGAAGGGGAAGGGGGAGAGGTAGAGGTAGAGGTAGAGGTAGAGGAAGAGGAAGAGGAGGAGGAGGAGGAGGGGAAGAGGGAAGAGGGAGAGGAAGACAAAGGAAGGAGAAGGAGAAGGAGAAGGAGAAGGAGAAGAGGAAGAAGGAAGAGGAAGAAGAGGAGAAGGAGAAGGAGAAGGAGAAGGAGGATGAAGAAAAGGAAGGAGGAGGATGAAGAAGAAGAAGAAGGAGAAGGAAGAAGAAGAAGGAGAAGGATAAGGAAGAAGAAGGAGAAGAACAAGGAGAAGGAAGATGAAGAAGAAGAAGGAGGAATATGAAGAAGAAGGAGGAGAAGGAAGATGAAGAATAAGGAGGAGAAGAAGAAGGAGGATGAAGAAGAAGGAGAAGAAGAAGAAGAAGAAGAAGAAGGAAGATGAGAAGATGAAGATGAAGGAGAAGAAGAAAAAGATGGAGAAGAAGAAGGAGGAAGATGAAGAAGAAGAAGAAGGAAGATGAGGAAGAAGGAGAAGAAAAAAGGAGGAGGAGGAGGAAGAAGAAAACAAAGACGATGAAGAAGAAGAAGACCCCATTTAATATTAACTATCGGCATGACCATTGCACCTCTCCAAGGTGCAAGTGCTAGTTTACATATATGCAATACCACAATTGTCTAAGACAGTGATAAGAAGGATATAACTATTTTGACACAGTAATACAATACAAGAAGTTCATTGTTAAAATGACATATCTACCACCATGTAATATCTATATGTGTTTATATATTGATATATGAAATCTGATCTATATTTATGGGCATTAAAATTAACATTTTTATTTAGAATAATTTCAGATTTGGAAACAAACATAAAAAGGGCTAATATTATTCACTAAGGGTCCGTTTGTTTTGCGGAATTCGTGTATGCTGGAATAGCCAATTCTGGAATTATGCTATTCTGAAAATGAATTCTAGATATGGGCTTGTCCTGTTTGGTTCGCCTGGAAGATGACTGAGAAGATGCAAATTCTGTGTTTGGTTCCACAAAACTGGAATTGGAATTGGAATTTTGTTTTTGCACACATACACATATACACACACACACATGTGTATATATACACATACACACGCGTGTGTATATACACACACATGTGTATATATACACACATGTGTGTGTATACACACATTTGTTTATATATACACATATACACATATATGCACATACACATATATACATGTGTATATACACTCATGTGTATATATGTACATGTATATATATACTATATATGTACATGTATATATACTATATATATGCATGTATGTATATATACACATGTATATATATACACATGTGTGTATATATACATACACATGTGTGTACACACATGTATACACATATACACACATGTGTATGTATATATACACATACACACATATATACACATATACATACATGTGTATATATACACTCATGTGTATATATATGTACATACATATATATACTATGTATATGCATGTATGTATATATACACACACATGTATATATATATACATGTGTGTATATATACATACATGTGTGTACACACACACACACACACACACACACACACACACATATATAGACACACACACAAAAATGGGAATGGATTTTCCTTCCCAAAATAATACTCTCAATTCCAATTCCACTTTTCAATTCCAATTCCAGGGTTTGAGGTGGAATTGTGGAATGCTCAAAATGGCACAAAATTAGAATTCACAAAAACCTATTCCAATTTTTCATTTTGGAAACAAACACTGAATTGAACAATTCCAGAATTCAGAAATGCCAACTCCTGGTCAATTCCGCGAAACAAACAGGCCATAAGATCTTCTTTTTGTTCGTTGATGTAAAGAGGTGAAAAGGGTAAGGAGATTGTTTATTAATTGTTGTTTGATTTGATTAAAGTGTGTTGAGTTCCTTAACCCTTATTTACATTTAATTGAATTGTATTGATTGTGTATTGTAATTGTGATTAGAGAGAAGATAAGATGCTCCTTTTCTATCCTCAAATGCACAAATGGAAGATCCAAGTTGATCAACCCAAAAGAAGGGTTAATGCACAAATGAATCAACTATTTGGAAAGGAGAATAACAAGAAGGAGATCTTAAATTCTATTAATTGATTAAATGAATATGTTTAATTGCAGTAGTTGAAAAGGATAGGAAGAAGAACCAACCTTACAAAATTGCAGATCAAAGAATGCTATTTTCTGAGGTCTGTAGACTATTTCTGGAAAATCTGACAGATGATCTCAAACTAGAACGCAGAGATGAACAAAACCCATAAATATTTTTCCATTCCAATGCCATCTTATGAAAAAGGTCAACCTTGACCCACAAATGTCAACCCTAACCTAATAATGTCGACCCTGACTTGCATAGGTTCGACAGAGAATCTGTTCGTGCCGTCTGAAAGAAAGCCAAAAAGGGTATCCAGATTTGTATCCAAATCCATAGTCCTGAACCTATATCTGCAAGAAAAAGAGGTTTGTTTGTTGTGGGGCATGGGTTTGCCTTGGTCAAACCCCATTTTTGGAATTAACCTCAAATATATGTAATTGAAATTACAGAAATAGACAAAGTAAATGCATAAGTTCACCTTGCTTGTAAAAGTCCTTGTGGCAGATTCGAATCCGTGGATCCACAAGTACGCTTCAAAATGTAGAATGTAGAAAGGTAGGATGTCTTCGATCTCTTGCTTGTATATCTCCAACACCAAGTCTTGAATGGGTTCTTGAACTTGAAATAGGCTTGGAAGAAGGTGGATGGAGAGATCACTAAAAGGGCACTATGTAGCTTGAATCCTTCAATGGCCTCCAATAGATCTCCTTCATGAAAATGGATGCTTGAGAATGGATGAATGCTTGCTTGAAATATTTCTTCTTAGCTTTCTTGGACTTCACTTGATAATGCTCTTCAATTTCTCAAGGATTCTTAGGCTTCAATAGAGGACTTAGTTTGCTTGATGATGGTTATCATTAGAGAAAATGAGAGGAGAAGGCTCCCTTTTATATGAAACTAGGGCACAATCTTCTAAGGAGGCCGACATAGGAAAATTAAATTCCCATTAAAGCCTTTACCCCTAGGAGAGGACCTATATTAAATACAATTTAGGAATCGACACTTCGGAACCCAAAGTAGCCGACCCGGAAGTGGGAAAACACTTTTTGCAAAGGCCGACATCCAGAAATTGCAAGACCCAGGGATTTGAACCCTAGGTCAAGGTCAAGGTTGACCTTGACCTAGGTCAGGGTTGAGGTTGACATAGACCTAAAAGGTCAACCCTGACCTTGAAGCCTAGAATCACCAGTCTGCAGTCCAGAATGTAGAAATCAGGCTTAAAAAGGAGTGGAAAGAAGGACAAAACAAGGGGGAAGCCATGTCAAGATCAGGAACCCATTCTAGGTGCTTGCCATGACCCCAAACCACTTAATTAGAAGGCTTAAAAAGTATTCAATGGAAGTGCTTCCATTTTCCGACTATACATTTAGCCCCCACTTTAGCAAGAGTATGAGCTCAACACAAACTCTTGGTAAAGGAAAACATACAGAAAAGACAATCTTATTGGAACCAAAAGGGATAAAGAAACCCTCAAGCCCCCAAGGGCCTTAAGTCTTTATCAACCCTAAGATCATGATAAGAGAAACATCACTTAGTTAAGGAGAGAGAGAAAGGGTGTGATTATCTTGCCCAATGAGAACTTATGTCTCATTGTGAACCACACAAAAGCGTAACTAGAAAGATGGAGTTGAACTGCCTAGTGACTGTGGCTACTCACTAGTCAACCCATCAGGGAGGTCCATTCTTAAAGGGATCAAAACATTGTAAATTGAAAACTGGCGGGATCAAGAGATTCATGTAAATTTAAACTAGAGGGATCAAGAGATCCTAAATTTTTTTAAAAAAATGACCATGCTTTAAGGATTAGTTTCTTTTAATCCATAAAGGGAAAAGTTTTAAATCTTGAAAACTATTTTGAATGTGCGTGTGTGCAAAAAGTGAGTAGATTGTATGTCCCCACATTAAATTCATTGCTAAAACTTTAATGGGAGCAATGGTTTTAACAGAAACATCAACAACTCTACGGATTATGTTTCCACTGCGAGATGCCCCCAAAGGAAAACAAATCAAGGGAAATAAAACATAAACATACATAAGAACACAAGAGGGATCTCCCTAATGTGGGGTTAGTATGATCATAAGATAACATGTACATAGAAATATAATATTATTGCAAATGAATTGACATCATTCCTGAAAGAAAGTAGAACTACAATCACAAAGGAGGAAAGAAACTTAAGAATTATGAAGAGGAATCTTTTCGGACCACAACAGTGAGACCAAAAAGCATTATAAAAAGAATTGTACAAGGAAAACAATTACAAACAATAGCACAAGTATACCATAACATGAAACAACATATAGAAGAATGTAGATACATATAGAGGAATTGAACAACAATTTTGATTCCTTTATCACCTTGCACCAACATAGTAACAAAGGTCGTATAAAAGAATCTAACAAACATTTAAAAACACCTTACGGGAGAAGCACAATACAACATATAAACAAAAAAAGGGCTACCATAAATGATGATCCAATCAAGCATGTTGTCAACCCTCCCCATCTTGGTTGATGTTATTTATGGAAGGTGGGCAACTCGCAAGAGAGACTATATCCAATACAGTAGGGATGATAGCCAATTCCAAACAAGGATTCTCTTGAGAATCACAATGCTCATTACTAGGTGTAATTTTTAATTGAGTTGAAAGCATATGAGGTAAATCATTATCAAGATCAATGGTCTCATATTCATCACTAAGATCAATAGGATCATCGAGAGTGTCTTCCTCATCAAGGTTAATTGAAATGGGATCCAAGATGCAAATAGGATCATCATACTCATTCGGCTTAACATCATGAATATTAACATCCAATGCATCAAGCATAGGTTAATCAAAGGTAGGTAATGAGTTTCAAATCATAAAATCATGGGCTGTAGCATTAGTTCTATGCTTCTTACGACGTTCATTAGTAGATTTGTTATGTTTAGCTTTGTTTGGCACATGTTGAGAACTAGGAAGAATAACAACAGGTTCATTCACAGGTTCTATAGGAGGATGCTTAATAGGTTGTAATGGAAGAGTAGAAGTTTGATCAATTTTAATGGATAAAGGAGGTATTATCAGAGTAGGAAAAAGACCACGGTTGGAATTAGTCTAAGGCATACTTAACTCAACAATTTTACAATGTTTGTAAGCTTGATAGGAGCAAAAAAGATGATCAGGGTGAGAAGGACATGAATTAGGTAAAGAAGGCCAAAGGAAATTGAGAGTAGAACAATATCTAGGCCTAGAAGGTTGAAACAAACTATGACTAATCATTTTTACTTCTGCATTATGAATGAACTTAAGACATTTATGAACAGGAGAAGCAATAGCATGCATAGAAGTTATCCCAGGTAAACCAAATTTGATTTGAAATTGATCAGAAGTAGGGATAATGATGAAGGTAGTATCTACAACCTTACCACAAAGTTCAATAGGTAAGTTAATAGAACCAAGTGCAAGATAAAGAAAGCCATTACAATTTTGGATCCATGCATCAGATGAATCATAAAAATCACGTTGTAAGCCTTTCATAAAAAGATTTTCCTTAGTAATGAAATTTATTAAAGATGTGGGATCAACTAGACAACCACGAGTAGGTATCTTAGCAATCCTAGCATATATATAAAGGGGACCATCAGGAGCTTTAATCATTTCAAAATCATCAAAGGTAATTAAAAGTTCCCTAGGTTTCTTATCCTTAGTTTGTTTTTGAGTTTTAGGTGGAATTGGAAGTTGAAGTGGAGGTGAAGGATCTTGAAGAATAAGTTGAGATGGTGCAACACTCTCCACATGATTAACAATGTTATTAAGATCCTCCATCTTTGAATCATAAACAATGTCTACAAAAGATGGTTGAGCTATAGTATTAGTATCATGTGTAGATAAAGGATTGGTGTAGATTTGAAGGTTTTGATTAGGAGGAGAAACATATTTATTCCTATTACCATCACAATTATCAACAGACAAAGGTTTAGAATCAATTAAGTCCTGAATCTTATGCTTTAGAGAGTAACATTTTTTAGTGTCATGGCCATTCTGGCGATGGTATTGGCAGAAAGCTTTAGAATCAAATGATTTTGAAGCTATCGTGGTAGGAAGAAGAGGTCGAATAGGAGGCAAGGTAATCATACTAGCACTTAACAACCTACTCATTATAGAATGCAAAGTTTCAGATAGAGGAGTAAACGTATGATTCATATGGAAAGCAGTGAATGCAGAAGCACTATTAGATGTAGCCGCAACTTGATCAACAACCGCATTTGTCTATTTTTTAATCTTGAAATAGTTGTTAGGTTTCTAAAACTTATTAGGTTTAGGAGAATTATCACTCTTATCAACTGGAACAGGAGCCATTGGAGTGTTTCTCTCAAACTGACTCACTTGTAATTGATAATGGTGAAGTGCTGCACACAATTGTCAAAAGGAGGTAAATTCAGTAAGCAAAATATTATCTCTAATATCTTTTGGTAAATTTGAAATAAACATATGTTGAATATCAATATCAGGAACAGGATAAGAAATCTGAGCATACAAATGCTTAAATCTACCAATAAAATTAGTCAATTTTTCCTTCATGTTTTGTTTACAATGCATTAAATCAGATAAGGACACTTGTGGTCCAATATTATTTTGAAATTGTTGAATGAAGGAATTGGAAAGTTTAGGAAAACAATCAATGGAATATGGAGGTAAGGATCAATACCATTGTAAAGCCTTATCTCGAAAGGTTCTGACACATAATTTAGCTAAAATCCTATGGTCATGAGCATAATCACTACAAAGGATTTGAAATGTTTTAACATGAGTAACATGATCACCTTTACCATTGTAATTCTCAAGATGAGGCATATCAACTTGCTGAGGGACAGTAGCATGAATGATGTCTAGGGATAAAGGACTACCCATATCACATGTCGAAATGCTAAATTTGGATTGAGTTAAAGATGTAAGTTGTTGTTGTAAAGATGACACAATTTGAGCCAAACTAATAATTGTAGAATCATTAGAGGAAACAGGTGGCATAGAAATATTAGGAACGCTAGGAAAAGTGTAAGAAGCAACAGGAATAGAAGACACAACCGGTGGAACATTAGGAACCACAGTTGGAAGAGGATTAGTATAAGTAAAAGGCACATTATGCTATGAAGGTTGTGAGGTAGGTAAAGATACCGGTGGAGCACTCACAGGGATAGGTGCACTTGGGAGAGAAGTTGTCATCAAAGGAGGAGTGTAAGAAGGAATAATAGGTAGAGGAACAGAAGAAGGTCCTACACCAGTGACAATAGGTGTGAATCCTAACTCTTGAGCCTCTTGAGCTAAAGGTTTAACATTCAAATTCACAAGATGAGTAATACTATGCAAGAAATTAATAACTTGATCATTATCACGGAGAACTTTCTTAAGAGCCTCTATAGCTTGGATATAATCTTGGTTATGGTTTTCTTGGATAAGCCAATTTCCCAGTTTATCAAGTTCGGTTGAAAGGTTTTTCACTTGTTCAGGAGGAACTCTTAAAGTGTCATCTTCATCATGAGATGAGTGAGAAGAGTTATGCTCCATAGAAGGATTGGAATCATGAGTTATCAAATTTTCATCCAAGATCCTAAGGAAAGGAGAGGAAGACTCAGGATCAAAGGAACCCATAAGTCTACGACTTCTTCTAACCAGGATACTATAAGTAGGACTAGAGGTAGTAAATCTCATACACCAATACAATGAAAATGAACTAACGCCAAATTTTGATCTATTGAATTTAAATGCAATTTGAAAGAACATGCAAGATCTAGCATAAAAAATGTAAATCTAACACCAAAAAGAAAGAGTTGTCTATCGCGGGTTCACCAAAATGTAAAGAGGTGAAAAGGGTAAGGAGATTGTTTATTAATTGTTGTTTGATTTGATTAAAGTGTGTTGAGTTCCTTAACCCTTCTTTACATTTAATTGAATTGTATTGATTGTGTATTTTAATTGTGATTAGAGAGAAGATAAGATGCTCCTTTTCTATCCTCAAATGCACAAATGGAAGATCCAAGATGATCAACCCAAAAGAAGGGTTAATGCACAAATGAATCAACTATTTGGAAAGGAGAATAACAAGAAGGAGATCTTAAATTCTGTTAATTGATTAAATGAATATGTTTAATTGTAGTAATTGAAAGGGATAGGAAGAAGAACCAACCTTACAAAATTGTAGATCAAAGAATGTTATTTTCTAAGGTCTGTAGACTGTTTCTGGAAAATCTGATAGATGATCCCGAACCGGAACGCAGAGACAAACAAAACCCATAAATATTTTTTTGTTCCGATGTCATCTTATAAAAAAGGTCAACCTTGACCCACAAATGTCAACCCTGACCCAATAATGTCAACCCTAACCTACACAGGTTCGATAGAGAATTTGTTCACGTCGTCCGAAAGAAAGCCAAAAAGGGTATCTAGATCTGTGTCCAAATCCGTAGTCCTGAACCTGTATTTGCAAGAAAAAGAGGTTTTTTTTTTGTGGGGGAGGGGTTTGCCTTGGTCAAACCCTGGTTTTGGAATTAACCTCAAATATATGTAATTGAAATTGCAAAAATAGACAAAGTAAATGCTTAAGTTCACCTTGCTTGTAAAAGTCCTTGTGGCGGATTTGAATCTGTGGATCCACAAGTACGCTTCAAAATGTGGAATGTAGAAAGGTAGGATGTCTTCAATATCTTGCTTGTAGATCTCCAACAACAAGTCTTGAATGGGTTCTTGAATTTGAAATAGGCTTGGAAGAAGGTGGATGGAGAGATCACCAAAAGGGCACTATGTAGCTTGAATCCTTCAATGGCCTCCAATGGATCTCCTTCATGAAAATGGATGCTTGAGAATGGATTAATGCTTGCTTGAAATATTGCTCCTTAGCTTTCTTGGAATTCACTTGATAATGCTCTTCAATTTCTCAAGGATGCTTAGGTTTCAATAGAGGACTTAGTTTGCTTGATGATGGTTATCATTAGAGAAAATGAGAGGAGAAGGCTCCCTTTTATATGAAACTAGGGCACAATCTTCTAAGGAGGCCGACATAGGATAATTAAATTCCCATTAAAGCCTTTAACCCTAAGAGAGGACTGATATTAAATACAATTTAGGAATCGACACTTCGGAACCCAAAACAGCCAACACGAAAATGAGAAAACACTTTTTGCAAAGACCGACATCTAGAAACTGCAAGACCCTGCGATCTGAACCCTGGGTCAAGGTCGAGGTCAACCTTGACCTAGGTCAAGGTTGAGGTTGACCTTGACCTAGGTCAGGGTTGAGGTCAACATAAACCTAAAAGGTCAAACCTGACATTGAAGCCTAGAATCACTAGTCTGCAGTCCAGAATGCAGAAATTAGGCTTAAAAAGGAGTGGAAAGAAGGACCAGACAGGGGGGAAGCCATGTCAAGATCAGGAACCCATTCTAGGTGCTTTTCATGACCCCAAATCGCTTACTTGGAAGGCTAAACAAGTCTTCAATGGAAGTGCTTCCATTTTCTGACTATACAATTGATACAAATATAAGTGGTAATAATCTTTCTAACTCTTTTTAAGCAAAGTCAATACGCAAAGCCAAGCAAATATAGAGACAAAATTCTTAGGAATATGGTGCTACTATTACTATGCCATCTAAACTGTATATATTTTTTCACAAAGAAACAAATAATTAAACAATAAGATTAAAGAATTTATCTAGGATAGAGCCAATATAATTAAAATTAAAATAAAATAAAATTGATGATTTTTAATTTATTATATGTAACTTAACTTACCATCAAATCACGTTTGGAAACATACTCTTGGCATGTACTAAAATGGAAGCTTTGGAATAAGGTATGGACATCCATCAAAACATAATGGAAAGGGAATATTATAGTTTGATTTTCTTTTGACACACATATGTGAACCTCGGAATAAAAGACAAGGTATGTGAACAGTTTAACAATGCTATGCCAAAAAAATAAAAAATCTCATGAATTGCAATGGTTGCAGGATATAGAGACAATGGATTGGTTAAAAAGGATATACAAATTACAATAAAATTAAATTTGTAGGTTTCAAGTCAGATTCCACAACCTTTTCTAGTATTCTGCTTGCTTGTGCCAAAATGGGTGTCTTATAATTCCACATCTATGTCAAGTTGCACATGTTTCTATCGAGAAAAGCTCACACATTCATTATTTGCTCTTTGTATTCCACCCATTTTCTTCACATGATAGAGAAGAGAATAGATTTGAGGAGATTTCATGTACAAAATGGGAATATAAGGAACGTTACAAAATATTCATAACACGAACATTTGAATCACTTTGTAACTAGCACCATTTGAACTGTTTTGTGACCCCCATATTTTCTTTTCTATGTGCACATACTCTTAATCCATGTTTTTTCTATAGAAGATGCCTCTCGATGTAATTACATCCCTTGCACATACTATAAGGTGACAATTAATGCTACATACCAAGTTTGGTCTTAGAACACAATGGTCTTCAAATGCCAAAATACTAGGAGATGATACTCTAACATCTTTTTTTCTTCTTTTTTCAATAGGAGCAAAGCTACGAGGAAACATGATATGCCTGGAAATGAGAGAGATTAAGTTCACCACCCTAACAATATGGTATCATCATGCCATAAAAGACCCTGGCCATCTCCAAGTAAGGGGGACCCACATAAACCTACTTCACTATTTACCAAGTTTAGATATATAAGCTTCATATATCATAAATAAAATACTATTGTTACCTAATTTCACTTACAACTCAATCAGGTAGAGCTGGAAGAGAATTTGCAACTAAAATTGATAGGTACATATTTAAATTCTGCTAAGTATTCTTTACTAGAAAAAAATTATATAAAGGAACAACAAATTTATGCAAATAATTTACAACAAAGAATTATACAAGTTTTGCATCAGAAGTTTGTTTTCTTTACTCATAAATGACAAAAGTACAAGGTCCCACACAAGCTGTGGGGCTAACTGTACTGTACACTATAAAGGATAAATATGCATTTATAGAAAAGAATATGAAAAGATGAGGGGATCCGTCATTGCCTGAAAAGGAAAACCCCACAGTTGAACACTTGTATCTTCAGCTCATTTTCTCCATAAGTTGCTTTGTTTTCCTAGAGGTGGCTGCAAGACAAGAGAGAAAATGGGTTAAAGCTCAAGATTCCTCATCATTCCATACAAAAAATCAGAAAATGCATAATCAAATCTCATAATGTATCAATTGAGATATGAAAACATCACATGTATCAGAGAGGAAACGTTGAGGCATAAATCATAAGTTCATTGTTTTCTCTAATATGTTTGTTCACTGTGTAGGTACATGCAATTTTAATTGCTGGTTACTTCACTAAATACCACAAAAATCATGACATGTGGGGTAAAATGGGTTCCCACAAGTGTTGAGCCTAGAATGCGGTCATTATGATTTAGTATTTTAATAGAGGTAACAACATGGTGATTGTAGCTATAACAATGTCAATATCATGCATGGCACAGAAAAATCATATAAGGATCAAAAGAGAAGAGGTAGGGTGTCTTGATATGCAAATATAAAGAAAGAACAAGGACTCACAATTCATATGAAGCAATGGTCTAAATGGAGCCACAAATCAAATGAAATATAATAGAGGTTGTTGATCAAATACATAATATACAGAGGTGCATAGAAAAAACATAAGAAATATGATCATGGTTCAGAGGTCAAGAGAAATAATGTGCAGTCATGTATAGAGAGCACAAATATTAAATTTGCAGGCCATGGTGGTAGCTCAGTGGAATATCATGAATCAAAATCACGAGATCAATGTGTGACAGTAATAGACTATCAAAGAGAAGTATTCATTGTAATATAAATTTGAAAATAGTCATTGATTAACTAATGAATATCTGATGGAGATGATGAAGACCGAGTGATACCGAGTATCATGATTGTATAAATGGTTGGATCAGTTGTTGTTTTGTCATTGATGTCAAGCAATTGATTAATTGATTTTTATTATGTTACCATATCTTAAGAGGAGAAGTTAAATGGGTGACAAATACAGATCAAACAATGATGAAGTAATGATGATATAGTTGTTTTCTACTATATATTTGATGTATTCAAATTGGTACAATTGATTTATCAAGTCAAGAATTGCAATGAATTAAGTTATGACTGAAAGAGTTAATTTACCGAGCTAGACTGATTCAGTCGGTAAAATATTATGTGAGTCGGCTACAGTTACCGAGCAACGCGTAAAAGTCAAGCACCAAGCACCAAGCACCAAAGAAGAGTTAGACATCGAGTAGTGAATGAAGTTAGTTACTGAGTACATGATACTGATAATAAATGATGATAACATCAAATTTAATGCGAAGCCATGATGAGCTAGATGAGGAAATGAATTAAATGAATTTTTTTACAAGATCTACGAGAAAATTCAATGAGAAGATCTAAGGCAAAGATCAAGTGGTTAAACTTGAGTATGTAAGTTCCAAGAAAAGTTTAAGTTTCGAGGTAAAAGTGAGATGGTTTATCGAGTTGAGAAATATGACGAAGATGATTGAACGACTGAGCATAAATGAAGGAAAATCAAATTAAGGAGATTAAGAGGAAAAAATTTATCTATATAGAGAATGAGAAATACACAGAGAACAAGAGGTTGGTGAATTGAACAAAAATGAGAAGAAGCTGAAGAACAACATTTACTGATCAGAACAGAGAAACAAAGATTGATTAATCTATAGTTTGAGAAAGAGATCAATGGAGTATGTGATGCCAGTATTCAATTGAGCATAAAGGATTTAACACAAGAAAAGGTAGTTTCTATATTTACAAATTAAAGTTTACTATACTCCTATTGAGGTGGAGTATAACCCTATTGAGGTGGGTGTCTTTTGTGTGGCTCTTTGGAGGAGTCTTTTTGCTCTTCAGTCCTCTTCTCCCTTGCTTCCTGTTGAGGTGGAAAATTCTATTAAGGTGAAGGCTCAACCTATCGAGGTGGTCTATTGCTACTAGGAGGAGATTGATGGTAGTGGTGTGTGGTCACCTCTTTCATGTAGCCACATGAAAGCTTGCTGAAAATGGTTGGGGGTTAGTTTTTTGCAGACTGAGTGGGTTGCACTGAAAAGCTAGATCAATGATGGAGGTACCCATTTTCTGTTGGAGGAGATCAGATCTATCTCTATCAAGGAGGAAGATGGAAATGGTGTTTTCCCCTCTTTTTTTCCTGGGCGCTGTTTGTTGTGTGTGGTTGGTTGGTGCCTGCAGATGGATGTTGAAAGTTTTCAAGGGCCCATGCTGGAGGCTGGTTGTTTTTGGTTTGGGTTTAAGGTTTGTTTTGGGGCTATGGTGCTCTTTGGTATTGTTGGTTTAGGGATCCATGTTAAAACCCTAGTGATATGTATGAGGAGTTTTATAACTCCAATTATTTTATTAGTGTAAGGATTTTTCCTGTTCTTTGGGAAGCTGGGATTTTAGAGTCTCATCTTGACTAGTTGCTGGCAGTTTACTGCCTTTTGTCTGCTGGTTAGTATTGTTCTTTCTTTAGCAGAATTTTTGTTTTAGTCAGGTTTTAGATTCCCATCCTATTTGTAAAACCTAGACTTAGGTGACATTCCAAAAGAGTGTTTAAAGACCTCTAACAAGGCCACTCCTAATAGGGTGAAGATCTTAATAGATATGAGGTAAATCCCCTAACAAGGTCACGTTTTAGCAAATGTGTTTTTAATCTTTAACATGATAAGTTCTTAACTGAGCGTACTTCAGAAGGGTACATTTTTTATATTGTTGGTTACAATTCCCACAGAGGTTTTTACTAAATTGGGTTTCCTCATTAAATCTGGTGTCAACTGAGTTAAATCTGAAGTTATATGAGTTAACATGATGTTGCTAAGTTTGAATGATTGATTTACATATATGAGATGTATTGCTGCTTATGTTATTGAGTTATTTGGTGAATTGGTTATTTACTGTATTAAGTATTACCAAGTGAATCAGAGAGTTCAATTTTAAATGTTTGAGTTTTGATTTCTCTGATTCACTCCCCCCCAATGGGACCAACAATTGGTATCAGAGTTTAGTTACTCTAAAGTGTTAATTTTAAAAGGACTTGAATCAAGATCTAAAGATGTATAAGAGGGAATCACCAAAGTTGAATAAGGATCATTTCTCTACATGGAAAATTAGAATGAGGTTGCATGTGTATGGAGTAGGAGAATATGGAATTCACTTTCTTGATAATGAATATGTAGCATCGACTACTGCACCTATGACTATTAGTGAGCAAAGACAAAAAAAAGAACACACACAAGTTATGATTGAGATTGCTTCTACACTTACCGACCAGGAATATGATGAACTTGATGGTTGTACTACTTCAAAAAAATGTGGGATAAGATTATTTTGACCTATGGTGGAGATCAACATGTTCAGAAGGATAAATCATAAATCTTGAGAGGAAAATTTGACTCTATGAGGATGAAGGAAGGAGAGAACATAATACAATATAGTACAAGAATTAAGGAGGTTGTTAATTCTATCAGAGGAGTTAGTGGGATCATAATAGAGGATGATGTGACAAGAAAAATGTTGAGAACCCTACTTCCAAGTTATACTATTCGTGTATATGCTATACAAGAGCTAAGATCTATAGCCCAAATGAATTTTTCATTGGATGCTACTATTGGTAAGTTAACTGCATTTGAGCTAAATGATTTTGACAATAGTTTTCCTGCTACTTCTAAGATTGAATTTGCCTTTAAGTCTACTTTAAATATTGGAAAAGCTAGGGAAGCTGCTACTAGAGATGGATATTTGAGTAGTGCTAGTGAGAAATTTTATAGTTGCACTGAAGGACTTGAAGAGTTATTTAATGAATGTGATGAGAATGAAAGATAATTTTAAGCTTTGTTGGCTAGAAGGATACAAAGAGGCAAAGTAAAATACTGAAGCAAGTTACCCTTGAAATTTTTAAATTTTGATAAGGTTGGTCACTTTGCATCTAACTGTCCAGAGAAAGATAAGGAGGAAAATAGAGATAACAGAGATAATGACAAAAGAGAAAAAGATTCAAGAGATACATAGACTACAAAAAAAAGGTAAGAAATATTTTCATATTGCTAATGAAAGACTAAGTGATGATGATTCTTTTGATAGTGATGACGGAAAAGAAGTTGTTTACATTGCTATAAAAGATGATTCTGATGAAAAAGAACCTAGATCCCTAATATCAAAAGTAAGTAAGAATGAAACATGGATTATAGATAGTAGTTGTTCACATCACATAACTGGTGACACACTTAATTTTATTTCCTTGGAAAAGAATGATGGAGGTTATGTTAGATTTGGTAATGATGCTCCATATCCTGTGAAAGGAAAAGGATCTATAAATTTGCTGAATAACACAAGATGTGATGATGTTTATTGGGTTGAAGGATTAAAGTATAATCTATTGAGTGTTGCACAACTAAACAATATAGGTCACCGACTAGAATTTCAATATGGAAGGGTGAAAGTATTTGACGAGAAAGATAATATGATTGCTACTGGAGAATAAGCTAAAGGTAATTTATTTTATCTTGATACTTCCATGAAGAGTTGCCTATTTGCTAAAGTTGAAGATGTTTGGTTATGGCACAAAAGGTTTTTTCATGTTAATTTTGACAACTTAATCAAAGTGAGTAAGAATAGTAGAGTAAGAGGACTACTGAGACTAGAAAACTAGAGAATGCTATGTGCAGAGAATATTAGATGGGTAAGATGATTAAATCTAGTTTTGCAAGCAAGACTTATGTTACACAAGGAATTTTGGATTTAGTTCATACTGATTTATGGGGACCCATGAGGACTCAAAGTTATTATGGAGACAAATATTTTATTTTATTTGTGGATGATTATTCTAGAATGATGTCTGTGATATTTTTAAAAGAAAAATTTGATGCATTTCAAATGTTTAGGTGGTATAAGGCCCGAGTTGAAAAAGAAACTGGAAGAAGTTGAAATGTCTGAGATCCGACAGAGGAGGTGAGTTTACTTATGATGAGTTTACATTTTTTTGTGATGAGAATGGAATTAAGAGATAATTGTTAGCACTGAGGAAACCATAGGAAAATGGGATTGCTGAGAGAAGAAACATATCTATTGTTGATTGTTCTAGGACACTTGATGATTGAAAAAGGAGTTTCACAGAACTTTTGGAGAGAATCTGTGAGTACCGCTGTTTATACATTGAACCAAGTACAAATGAAGAAAGGTACAAACAAGACACCTTTTGAAATATGGTATTAACATAAAAATAATGTTAGTTACTTTAAATTTTTTGGGAGCAGATGCTATATTCAAAAAGATCCTAGAGAAGGTAAGTTTGATTCAAAAGGAGAAGAATAGATATTCTTAGGATATTCTACAAGGAGTAAAGCTTAGAAATGTTTGAAAAAGGTTAGTAACAAAATGGTGGAAAGTGCAAATGTAAGAATCGATGAATTTGTAGAAAGGAATGATTAGGATACTAAGATGAAACCTGTAGATTATGAGAAGTTTGTATATGTACAACATGATGCCCTTGATACCTTACCAAGAGCACCTACCAAGGAGGAAGATGAACAAGGAGTTCCATAATCGAATGTTGATATTGAAGAACCAAGAGCTACCAAGCCTATTTTGGAAAAGTATGTGAGAAGGCACCAATCTTCGAGCAAGATTATTAGAAGTAAGGACATTGGAGTGATGACCAGAAGCAAGGTAAGAGACAATAAATGTTTGATATCTACATTTGAGCCTAAGAAAGTTAAGGACACACTATATAATGAAGATTGGATGAAAGCAATGAAAGAAGAATATGATCAAATTGAGAAGTATAAGACATGGACATTAGTACGGAGGCCCAAAGAATTTTTTTTTATTGGTACTAAATGGATTTTTAGAAACCAACTAAATGAGCATGGAGAAGTTATTAGAAATAAAGCTAGATTGGTTTGCAAAGGTTATGCACAAGAAGAAGGAATTGACTATGGAGAGACTTTTGCCCCTATTGCTAGACTGGAAGGAGTTAGAATACTTCTATCTTATGCTTCTTACAAAATATTCAAGGTATATCAGATGGATGTTAAGCCTACATTTCTTAATGGGATACATGAAGAAAAATTATATATTGAGCAATCAGAAGGATTTATTGAGAACACAAATAAGAACAAGGTATGTAAGTTATAAAAAGCTTTATATGGTCTGAAACAAGAACCCCAAGCATGGTATGAGAGATTGTACTCTTATCTAATCAAAATAGGATTTCAAAGAACAAGTGATAACAATAATGTTTACTTGAAATGTGACAATGATAATAAAGTTTTGATTGCTGAAATTTTCGTTGATGATATTATCTTAGGAGGTAATGACACTTTATGTAAAGGATTTGCTAATGAAATGAGAAATTTTTTTGAGATTTCAATGATTGGAGAGATTAATTTATTTATAGGTCTACAGATACAACAAGTTACTGGAGGAATCTATATTACACAAGCCAAGTATAACAAAGAGATTCTTAAAATTTTTGGTATGGAAGATTCCAAACTTGTTGGAACACCTATGGTTACTGGATGTAAATTATCAAAAGAGGATGAAACACAAGAGGTGTATAATACTTTTTACCGATCCATGATTGGTAAATTGCAATATGCTGTTCACAACAGACCTGATATGGCACACACTATTGGAATTGTTGCAAGATTTTATTCTAATCTAAAGGAAACACATACGTCTGTAGTAAAAAGAAATTTGAGATATCTGAAAGGCACAAAATAGTTTGGTTTATTGTACAAAAAATGAGGTACTTTTGATCTGCAAGTTTATACTAATGCAGATTGGGCTGGAAATGTTGATGACAAAAAAGTACTAGTGGAGGCACATTCTTTCTAGGTGAAAGATTGGTTGCATGCCTGAGCAAGAAACAAAGTTGTATTTCATAGTCTACTACCAGGCTAAATATGTTGCTGCTGCTATGAATTATGAAAATATAGTATGGATTAAGAAATTACTTGAAGGTATGCAAGAAGAGATCATATATTGGGTTACCATTTTTAGAGAAAATACAAGTGCTATTAATATATCAAAGAACCCAGTTATGCATTCAAAGACCAAGCACATTTCTATCAAGTATCACTACTTGAGAGAACAAGTTCAAGAGAATAATGTGAGATTGGAATATGTGAATTCAAAGGAACAATTGGCTGATATATTTACAAAGCCATGACCTAAAGATGCTTTTGAGTATCTCAGAGGTAAATTAGGGGTTCTTCCCGTATCCAATGTTCAGTAAAGAGCATGAGGTATGTTGCATCAATTCTATATTTCATTAGAATATCTATTTCTAAATTGATGTTAGTATGACACACTTTAGGTGATTCCTGAAGTTGTGAAAATATTTTTGTATGTAATGATTTATGAGTACATGTAAGGTATAATCCACTACTGGAACAAGTTTCAGGAGTATGAGTTTTTGGCATTATTGTCAAAGAGGGAGAGAATGAATTGATGACATTTATCCTTAAGGGAGATATTGATATTGAGAGAGAATGAATTGATAATATTTACTCATGAGGGAGATTCAAATTGTATGTTACAAAAACATAAGATTTATCCAAGAGGGAGATTCATATCAAAGATCAAAGTGGAAACATAAATATCAACTCAGAGGGAGTACAATTCTATATTTGAGAGGTGCCATCATCAATTTCTATAATACTGTTATAGTGGTTTCAATCAGTGCCAAAGAGGGAGATTGTTGATTACTAGTGAATATATGATGGAGATGATGAAGACCAAGTGATACTGAGTATCATGATTGTAGAAATGGTTAGATCAATTGTTGTTTTGTCATTGATGTCAAACAATCGATTAATGGATTTTTATTTTGTTACCATCTATTAAGAGGAGAAGTTAAGTGGGTGTAAAATACAGATCAAAAAATGATGAAGTAATGATGATATAGTTGTTTTCTACTATATATTTGATGTTATCAAATTGGTTCAATTGATTGATCAATTCAGGAATTGCAATGAAGTAAGTTATGACTGAAATAATTACTTTACCGAGCTAGACTGAGTTAGTCGGTAGAATGTTATGTGAGTTGGTTATAGTTACTGAGCACCAAGTAAAAGTCAAGCACTGAGCACTGAAGAAGAGTTAGACACTCAACAATGAATGAATTTAGTTACCGAGTTGCAAAGAATTTTTTACCAAGTATAAGATACTGATAATAAATGATGATAAGATCAAATTTAATGCGAAGCGATGATGAGCTGGATGAGGAAATGAATTAAATGAAGTTTTTTACAAGATCTAATAATAGAGAAATAGAGATTAAAGAATCTATAGTCTAAGAAAGAGATCAATAGAGTATGTTATGCCAGTATTCAATTGAGCATAATAGATCAGACACAAGAAAAGGTAGATGCTATATTTATAGATCAAAGTTTACAGTTTCTTATTAATATTTGTAACAGAGAAATCTCTTAACCAAGTGGATTTAATAGTCCTATTTGTAAAACCTAGACTTAGGTGACATTCCAAAAGAGTGTTTAAAGACCTCTAACAAGGCCACTCCTAACAGGGTGAAGATCTTAACAGATCTGAGGTAAATACCCTAACAAGTTCAGATTTAGCAAATGCATTTGTAGTCTTTAACATGATAAGCTCTTAACCAAGCGTACTTCAAAAGGGTAAATTTTTATTGTGAGTTACAATTCTCACTAATGTTTTTCCCAAATTGGGTTTCCTCATTAAATCTAGTGTCATCTGAGTTAATCTAATGTTGCTAAGTTTAAATGATTGATTTGAATATATGAGATGTATTGCTGCTTATGTTATTGAGTTATTTGGTGAATTGGTTATTCACTACATTCAATATTACTGAGTGGATCAGATAGTTCAGTTTTAAGTGTTTGAGTTTTAATTTGTCTGATTAACCCCCTCGTAGTGGGACCAACAATAGTGACAAGTATCCACTATCAATAATAGTCAAGACCATGAAACCAAATGATAATGATGGGTATGTGCAGGATCACAGTGTACCAAACTAGGCCATTAAGTGGCAATGCAAATTCAAAAAATTAGGGTTAGGCAAGTTGACGTAAAAATTTGAACTAGTTATCAATGTTATATAAAAAATATGTAAGAAGAGAATCCATAGAAAATTGAATTTAGTTTCTAATTTACTAGCCCTTTTTTGAAAAATAATTCCATATGGTGAAAATTTCAAATTTCAAAGCAGTAGTACAAAAATTTTAGGAAAAAGATATGAAGTAGATGTATGTTTGACCACCTTAGACACAATCAAATGATAATATTTTTTTACAAGATTCTAGATACAAGTAGTAGACTCATGTCTAGATGTGACACATATTTTTTGTAATTTATTTCCAAGTAAATAATTAATTATGATTTTTTTGCTACAACTTTTCCAGAATATAAAAACTATTGTGTCTGACCACCGTAACTTAGTCTAAACTTCATCAAATTAATTTTTTTTTCTTGTAGTAGGCGCAACATAGAATGTGACACATATTTTGGATTTCAAAAATGTTATATCATTTAAAAGTTGTAGCTATTTTTCAACCAGTCTATGAATCAAGACTTTAGTGGTAACTCAATTAAAAAGTACAAAATAATTACTTATTCAACTCAAAATTTGATAGTAATTATATTGATGGAAAGCCAAGAATCTCCTTAAGAAACCCTTTTTGTTTCATCAAATTTGGCTGAAGAAAAAGTCATCAGCTACATGGATGAATTATGGACATTAAAGGAAATATGAAAAACACATTTTCTGGGTTGACCATGTAGGTTTGGCATCCCAAATTCAAAATCTAAGGCAAATCCTGAAGAAAATCCTAGTTGTGTCAGAGGTATTAGGTACCTTATATGCATCAGGTACCCAATAGGTATCGGGTACTTGATATCTATCCGATACCCGATATGTTTGAATAAATAAAAAGAAAAATATATATGATAACAATATAACAAATTATAATATTAAACTATATATAATATATATGCTATATTATATGATAATATTAAATAAAATAATTATATTATATGATATAATATATATTATGATAATGTATATTATATATTATATGATATAATATATAAATAGTCTTTTAAAAAAAAGTTTTCAACATCATCTCTCTCTCTCTCTCTCTCATCTTCTTCAAGTTGGTTTAGTAAAAATGGTGACTGGCTCATAAGGGGAAATATGCAATAATGGGGAAAGGCCTTGTTCATCTTGGGTTACCCTCTCCTCTTGTATTTATGCTTCTTCATCTCCTTTATCTTCTTCTTTGTCTTCTTCTTCCTTCTCCTCATAATTCTATTTTCCCTCTTCTTTTTTGGCATCTTTCTCCTTGTCATATGCTCTATCTTCATCGTCCGAGGAGTTGGCTAATATTTCGGCCCTAAGACCTGTTATTGACTCTAGTGTTGTCTGAAGAGGAGGTATTGTTCCTGTATTAAATGGTACTTGGGAAGTTAGGTTGGAGAAACATAGTGGAATTGAAGGTGGTGGAGTAGGAGCTTGTAGAGAAGGTAGAGGAGTTGGAGCACGAGTTGGAAGAGAAGGCAGAGGAGTGGGAGTAGGAGTTGGAAGAGAAGGTGGAGGAGTGGGAGCTACATCATTTTCTGTCTGCTTATCCTCTCCTACATCCTTGAGTAAATTCTTTGGAGTAGTGTGTGAGACTTGGGAAATAGAGGATCCAAACACACCTTGAGTTCCTGTCTCCTTGTTTGTTCCTATGTCCATGCTTGTGAGTGGTGCATTTGATGTGGGATTTGTAAACTGAGACGAAGGTGGAGTGAGGATAACCTAAGGGTTTACCAACACCTATCCCCCAAAGTTAACTTCTATTGTAGGATCAAATGAATCCTGGCCTCGATCTCTGAAACCTTCAAGGTCTTGAAAGTTGGACATGAGAAACTTATCTAAACCAAGGATGTCCAAAGGATTTTCCTGGTCTTCCCGTGTCTCTGTTTCTTCACTGGTAGGTGTGACTTCATAGGGACCCTTTTTCCTTAATGTAGCTATCCTAGACCTTGTCCTTCTAACCAAAGGTATATTATCCTCCTCATTTTCTTCCTCTTCTGGTTCATCCTATAAGGTTTCTAATTGTGGAGAGGTGTAAGCTCTCTTCCTCTTATATACTTTTCTTCTTTCTCCTGTGGCAGTATTTATGACAGGAGACTGACCAGAGGTAGTAGAAAGTTCCCCTTGTGTTACCTTCAATTGGTCAATGGGTGGTGTTATACTCCCAGTCATCTTAGTACTCGGTGGCTTATGCTTGGGATTAGAACCATACACTACTAGATGCTCATGACCATACACTATTCCCAACTTTTGCGGTGGGGCCTTCTTGAACAGAGGCACTGCAAGATTTTCTATGCACTTTTTGTCTCCTTTTATTGGTGGGTTCAGTTGTGGATTCATGGGAATAGGATCCATTGGGAACGGTTTCTTGATCCATAATTTGGTTGCCCTGATTATGTGCCTCACCTTGAAATCCATGCTACCATTTTCATATTTATCTACTTCGACATTTAGAATTAGCCTTGTGTATATCTTATCTTTATTGTACAAAGGATCTAACAAATCCTCTATATCTTTGTCCCAAAATTTGGGAGGAATGATGATCTCTAGGGCCACCTCTACCAATGTTAAACTCATCTTGCAATAGTCCCTTATCTGGGCCTCATAATCATCCATGCAATTGATCTAGTGATCTTCTATATGTGGCTCATGAACATAGTGTTTACCTATGATATGGCTATAGGTACCTATGGGGTCAAACCTGGTCCTAATGTGTGCATATAAGTGTAGTGGGCACTCATCCCATTCAAACACTAGAGACTTGCATATTTTCATATCCTGCAAGGTATACAGGCCTATTGATATGGGGAAATCCGAAAAATGCTCCTTCTTGTGCTTTATGTGCTCATATGCGTTTGCGAGTTGCTTGGCCATTTCTATGATGATTACCCAATCAGAAGGGTATCTAGGTAGATTCTTGGGGCTAAGAGTGGATCCCTCTACTATGATGTAAGTGAAAGTCATGAATTGTAAGTAGAAAGCCCCTATTGTCCTAATCTTGGTGGCAACCTCTTCCGATAATTTTTCAGCATAATCACCCTCTATTGAACGGATGATTGCGAATATGAAAGAGTCATTAATGATCCTATAGTCTGGAATATTTTCATCCTTCTTTTATTTCCTTTTCAATAGTGAGTAGACTATGAAAGGCCATGCATTTGGTTGGCTGAAGGCCCCTTGTTTCACAAGTCCCGGGTATTCTTCCCTTGCAGCTAGCAAGTATACAATGTATGAGGTCATGTAAAATTTTGGGTTATGATTTAATGAGATCATATGCTCATCTAAGTTTTCACTTAGAATGGTTTCCCATTTGAATGTGGCCTTTCTCCCTTTAATTCTCTCAATCAACAAGATCATCCAATTTTCAAGCTGGATGGACTAAGGTAGTCCATACACTCGACTCAGCATTGTAACGACCGCTTGGATGTCATCTTTGAGGTATCCTCTCCTCAATTCTATCCTCTCAAGTTTGTTCTTGGGCAGGGATTGAATCAAATATTCCTGATTGACCATGTCGTATGCATCCATAGTGTATTTTGTAAACCATTTCAGGCCTTTGGTTAATAGAGAAGTCATAAAACCAATCGAGTACCTTTTAGAGATGAAAGGTATCTTCCATATTATCTAGTCTAAGATCTGAGATCACATATCCCTCTCTATTTTTAACCACCCTCTCATCAGGTACATATTGGTGCACTAAGGTCATGATTAGTTCTAAGGAAAAAACTGATACTAGGTACACAACTGTGTTCACCAAACTGAATAGGACCAAGGTGGTGCAATCAAATGACCTCCTAGTAGGCTTGGAATACTTGTCCAAGAATTTTTTCCAATCTACATTTCCTATATCTATTTTGGTAATATCCCGGTGGTGGTTTTTGACCTTGGACGACGTGTAGTGCCCCTTGAAAAGGTACTTCATTAGTGATTTGTCGCTCCTTTCTGACATTCCTGTAAGAAAACATGTAAGCATCAACATTTATTTGAAAAAAATACCAAAGAAAAATGCAAAGTAAAACTAAAACTCTAACAACCAGTAGCAATGGTTCAAAATCAGTTAGAAATGAAACTTGGTAGATCTTTCGGCCATTTAGACTTTCTTACACCGAAAACAAGGTCAGGGTGAAAAAGGCTGAAAACTACTAGAAGGCTCATATGCGGGATGCCATTTTGGACTTTCATAATGTGAAGGAGAAAAGAAACTTCAACGTACAAAATGCTATAAATGCCTTGGAGTGTGAAAGGCTGAAGACAGTTGAAGGATGCCCTTTTAGGGTTGCAGAGTGCAAAGGTGAAAATGAATGGGTGGAAACCTTGTCTTTGGTGTATCAGATGTTGGGGATGTTGTTTTGTACAAAATGCCACATGTACAAAGTTTGAAGAGTTTCACTTAGTGATTCTATGCTTTGGATCTGATGCTAGGGGTTCATTTTCAGCCTTTCAGAGGCCAAAAACTTGCAACTGCCGAGAGAGGAAAAACCCTAAAAACTAAAAAGCTAACAAATAAAGGGAAACAAAAAAGTGAAATCCACAAATCCTAGAGCTAAGGACATGGAGACCTAGGAGTAGAAGGGAGAGAGGGAAGAAATGAAGACTGATGAACCAAACGATGAAAATAAGTAAAACAAAGCGTGCGAAGAAGGAAAAAACAAAGGAAAAATGAAGAGATAGGGAGGAGAAAATGCCAACCTGATAGGGTTTCAAGGATAAGGGGTAGATATTCCCAAACAAATCATGAGAAATCCACGTGAAGAAATGGATCATTAAGGAGGTGAAAATACTCGGATGCGAGAAAGAAAAGTGAGGAAAAAGATGTGTGACATCACTTTTATAGCTGGTGGGTGAGGTGATGTCACTTCTTTTTAGGATTTTAGAGTCTAAAACCCTGAAAGAAACAACCACCACCCCTTTTGGTGTTTCGGAGGCCAAAAAACCAAAAGGTGCCGGCCCAAGCTTGTGCACTTTAGGGATTTCAGAGGTTGGGTGAGCTATTTAGTTTGAAAGTGTGAAAGTATTGGACTCAAATTGGAGTGCTTCTGCTTTCTATCTTGGACTTTGTAATGTCTTTTGGCTCTTATACAAATTATTCTAGTACATATGCATGTTTTTGTAGTGCCTATACATGATAGTTGAAATTTACAGATTTGAAATCTAATCTTGTTTTGAAATGGTTTGCAGATGGCTAAGCATAGGAAAGTGAGAAGTTATGCATCCCAGATTCCTAGTTATTGCAAGATCAAAGAGGAAAAGAAAGATAATAGAAGATGGAAAGAGTTAAAATATTCTATAAGGGATAATTTTGTTTTGCAAGAAAGGATTCTCATTCATCGATATTGGAGGATAACTGATCTTTAACAAGCTTTCTTCAAATTTCCTTATAGGCCTTTATATTATTCATCTTTTGATGTTCCAATTTAGATTTGACCATTGCATTTCCTTTTTATTTGGATTTATTCACTTTGTGTGGGAAGTGTGTTGGAATAATGTGTGTGAAGGGGATGCAAAGGTGCATGATCTATAACCATGGTAAGTGAAAATGCAAAATGCAAAATCTCAAAAATTAACACTAATCCCTTTTTATTTTCTTAAATTATGGCTTATCAATTTCCAAATCTATCCTAATTAGAAGCAAATTGTAATTGTAAGTAAGGAATTAGGGATATGCTCTTCACCTTTCGTGAATCAAAATCCTAGAAGTGTCAAACTTAAGATAAAGAGGAGCTAAGAAATGAACAAGAACATAAATATTATCCTCCTTGTTTGTGATGGAAAGCATTAGGGACATTCTCTTCATCTTTGTTGAATAAAACTCATATAACTTCTCAAATTCCATTAGATTAAAGGCTTGGGAAAGAACCATTGATAATTGTGTTTGGAAGTGAGAAGTAGTAAGGATATTCTCTTCACCTTTTTGGTGAATCAAACTCCTAAACCTACTTATTAATTTCAATTTCTTGTTTTCATTGAACATGTTAGATCTTTAGTGGGCTCACCTCCTAAGAATGCACCTTAGAGAGGCTAGTGAGAGGGAAAAAACCAAAGTGGGAACAAGGTTAAGCCAACCTATTCCACCCACTTCAAAAAAAAACATCGGATAAGTTGAAATCCTTAGAGGGAAAAATTATCAAATGTTTGGACTCATAGGGCTATACGCCTCAATCATGCTTGTGTGACTACGTACTCCTTGTTTGACTCATTTGATATTTTTGTTTTGGAATCTCAAACTACATCATAGTTACATTAACAAGCATATTTTTATAAGCCACATCAAGCCAAATTGACCGTAGGTAGCTTGTTTGAACTTGTTTTCTTGTGAAAGACCCATGTAAATGATCGATAATATAGAATTTATGTTAGTTAAAGAATGGAGAAAACAATTATTTTTGTGTTTGCTGTGTTTGAGGGTCAAATATATATCAAAAGAGAACATCCATTTAGGATCTCAACTTAAAAACCACAAAAAAAAACAAAATTGTAAGTTTTTTTACTAGTTTAGCGCCTATACACAATAAAAGAGCACCTATACATATTTATGCAGTGCCTATACATGAAAACCCTAAAGCAGAGGGTACTTCAGACCAATTTTTGACCAAAAAAAGTTACTTTTTCAAGTACCCATTTGAGAGCTTGTCCAAAATCAGTCAAAACAAAGTTGAAATTCACATTTTCCAGATTTGTCGAACAAATTGAGGAATCTTCCAAAAAGTTTCAAAATACTCCTAATCTTGGAAAAATAGTTCAAACATCTTGGGTTCTTTCATTTCCAAAGTTTATCATCAAAGGATATCAGGTTCTTTCACCAAAAACCAAGGAGATCAAGATCTTTATTCGAGTCCTTCATTATAGGGATACATCTTTCCTTATTAGGTCTTCATCAAGAACAACTTTCTTAGGTCACTATCCCTCGATTTCCAAGACAACATCAAGTGAACCTCAAATCTTGTTCACGTTTCTCAACAAAGACTTGGATTTATTTTAATGCTAGTTTGGATGAGGTCCCATTAAATCAAACTATCTTGGAAAGAGGACAGAAGTATCATAAGACAAGAGATACCTTATCAAGACAAAACTCCTCATTGACCATATCAACCTTTTCAAGAGGAAGGACAACAGGAGCAAGAAGAGAAAGAAATAAAGGAAACCATTTATTGGCCCAAGTATGAACACATTGATAACCAAGAGAGAACTCATGATAACAATAATAACAATGTTGGAAACATTGCTAACGGTAATGGAAATAACAATGGAAATGATGGTGGAAACCTTTTTAACAATAATGGAAATAATGATGTTAACCTTGGTAACAACAATTTTGTGAATAATGATAATCATGGAGGGAACAATGACAACAATGAAAATAATCTTTTCCAAGAGGAGAAAATTATCAAGGAAAGAATGAATGAGGTGACACAAGATCCCTCATTCATAAAAGTAATGGGAAGGGTTTTAGAAAATAAAAAAGAAAGATATTTCTTGAATCTAGCCCAATCAGGGGCCAAAGTCCCCCATGATTATGATATTTCAAGATAAAAAGAGACGAGGAAGAAGAAAACCTTATAGTAGCCATGAACAAGCAACTAAAGTTCTTTCAAATTCAATTGGAAAATATGTAGAAAGAAGCTGCTCCTAAAAAATTCTCAATTGAACATATTTGTCCTTTTCCTTTCAATAAGGACCTCTTCGTGATGTTCTTTCCTCAAAATATGGTCTTTCCAAATTATGATAGATATCTAGGTACAACAGACCCACAAGACCATTTAAGATAATTTTGCACACAGCATGGAATTTATGCACAAAACTACATACTTAATGAGAATTTTCCCTACAAGTCTTGGTGGAAAAGAAAAGGAGTGGTTTTCCAAATTACCTCCTAATATTAAGACATTTGAGGAATTGACTTTCAAGTTTGTTACTCAATACTCGTATAACATCGAGCGTGAGGTCACCATGTTAGATTTAGGCAATACCAAACAATGTAATGGTGAAACATTTAAAAATTTATTGAAAAGATGGAGGAAAGTTCTTGCAAGGTATCCTTGGAGTGTACTAGAAAAATAAAAAATAGACAAATTTATCAATAACCTAATTTGGGAGATGAATTTTTTATTAAAATTACAATGTCCTCCCACATTTAACCAGGTTATTTAAAATGACATCAAGATAGAAGAGGTTTTGGTAAGGAATGGAGATATCAAACCTAAAAAGATAACAAAGGTTTCTCTAACAACAATAACAATGATGAAAAAAAATAATAACAATGGGAAACCCTGATTTTGATTAAAGAATACCAATAAGGTTCTTGTGAATGATGGAGTAGTGGAGGATAATAACATCAAGGCCAAAACTTTCAACATGTTCGTTGGATCATCTTCTAATCAAGCCAATAATATTAATCAAACATCTAAGGCTCCTTTCAATAACAACAAAAATTACAATGATCAAGGGAACAACAAACCTAAACCAGGCTTCATGCCTCAATTCACATCAAACCCAAGGAGAAGATTTGCCCCGTTGGGTGAACCTCTAGAGAATGCTCTAAGGACTCTAATTTCTAATAAAATCACAACTTTACTAGATTCTATACGCTATGAGCCTAAAGTTAAACCACATTGGTGGAATGATTCACATCATTGTGAATATCATAAAAATAATGGTCATACTACCAATAACTCTATGAAGTTGAAACATGTGATTCAAGACCTAATTGATGATGAAATAATAAAATTGAAATGACCCCAAAATAATGAAGATCACACGGCCTTCAAAACTCCTTTCTTAAACCATGAGAAATGAGAGTCATCCAACACAAATAAAAATACTCAAAAAGGGAATAGCAAGGTTAAAATTTATCATGCTTATGACAACACAATCAATTATGTATTCGGTTTTGAAAATGTCATCAATGTTGTGGTGGTAAAAGATAAACAAGAGAAGGAATCATTTAATTTCATCATCAGGGGGCAAGCTTCAAAAGTAACCTTACCAGGAACACCTACCAATACCAAGATGACTTGTTTACCATCATCTTCATCAAAATGACACAATTTGGTAGATCACCTTCTCAAAACTATGACCCAAATTTCTATTTTGGAGTTATTGAAAATATCACCATCACACAAAGAAATTCTAGAGAAATCTTTGTTTGACACCATAGTTCCCTCAAAATTGGATGTAGATAATTTCCAAACCATGGTTGGTCATCTCATAGCTCCTCATTTTTTTGCCTTTTCCAAACAAGATGAGATGTCTCTTAATCACCCACAGAACTTTCCATTGCATATTGAAGTCCTCATATATAAGCATCGTGTAAAAAGAGTCATAATTGATGGAGGTGGTGGTTTGAACATATGCACAGATTAACCAAAGCCTTAGGATGTTCAAAAAATTTTGTGGATCCTAAAAGAAAGATAATGATCAAGGCTTACGATGATGAATACAAATCTTCAAAAGGGATGGTTACTTTTCCTATCAGAATGGGACCCATTCAAAAGGAGATAGTTTGTCAAGTCCTAGACCTAAAATTGACTTACAATATTTTATTGCGAAGGCCTTGGATCCATGAAATGTAGGAAGTGCCTTCAAATTATCATGAATGTATAAAATTTGCATACGTGGGCCAGGATATTACAATCAGTGGAGTCAGAAAATATTGTAATAATATAAAACCAGGGTTAGACTCTTTTGTACCACATAATAGTGAAAGTCCTACTTTAAAATCATCCCAAGAAAAGAACAAGGTGTAAATTCCTAGTGTGATTTCAAGCTCAAGCATTAAAAAGGAAGAGAAATACATTCCAAAGGATAAAATTACTACTTGAAATAAATAAGAGACAATTCCTTATTCATCTATCAAGGGAAAGGAGAAAGTAAGTTTTGTAGAACCAAATGAAGAAAATCCCAAACTTTAAAAATCAAATTCTATTGGTTTACCCTACTAATAAAGCTTTACAGAGAAGGGGGGGGGGGGGGGGGGAANGGGTGAATCAAAAAATATTGAAACTTAACACTTCAAAACTAAACCTCTGATTCAACTCGGTGATTCAAATTACAACAAAAACAACAAATGAAACTTGTAAACACTTAAAAAAATTGATACACAACATATAATATAAGCAAATAAAATTCACGGTTATCAAGCATCACATGTAACACTATATTTAATGAGGAAAACCAATTTGGGAAAAACTTTCATGAGAGTTGTCACCCACAAAAAGAAATACTCTTTTGAAGTATGCTCGGTTAAGAGCCAATCCAATTAAAGATTAAAATGCACATTTGTTAGATGTGACCTTGTTAGGGGATTTACCTCAGATCTATTAAGATTTTCACCTTGTTAGGAGTGTCCTGGTCAAAGTGCTTAAAAATTCATCTCTCATGCCCAAACGTTGGGCAAAAAAATACAATTTTTTTAAAAAAAAATGATAAGGGTTAACTATGTTCTCCTAAAGGTTTCAAGTGTACGCAAAATGATGTAGAGGGAAATGGTTTGTAGAATTATTTTAAGTGTTCAAAAACAATGTAAGGGTTCAAAAAGAGAAGGAGAAGAAGTATTTTGAAGATTCCCGAGCCAATGGGTACATTGATGTCAACAAGGTCAAGGAAATATGGTGCAACACCCTCCTTTTTTTAATGGAGTATTTTATGCTCAATGAGTGGTTCATGCGGGCACAGTCCAACCATTTCATGTTTCTCTATAATTTTAGGTATAAGGATACCATCAAAATCTCCTATTATTTACATAGCTCTCTTATTAAAAGCCTAAATGAGCATAAGAAGTAGGCTAAGAAGGCCATTCTGCATGAAGGGTTGATTCTATTAATTTATGAATACATAAGGAATTCCATCCCTAACCCTACTGTCAAAAATCCCATTAAGGGAAAGGGTAAATGGATAGCTGAAGCTAATCCTGAAAGCAGTTCGAAGAAATAGAGGTCTATGAAGATGGAGGCTAAAAAGAGTAGCCATGATGAATACAATGACACTAAGGATTCAAAGGAAGTGAAAGTCCATGAATCTCAGAATGAGAAAAACCCTAATGATGAAGAGGAAGATACTAAGGACTTGGAAGAAATTATTGAGTCTTAGGACAAGGGTGACGAAGAGAATAGGGATTGTGAGGAGACTAGGAAGAATGTAGAGTAGAAGAATGAGACCATTGATACCGTTGCTGTTGATACCCAGAATAGGGAGGTTGAGGTCTAGGAGAAGAACAAAGAAAAATAGAATTTGGGCAAGGAAAAGAAAAAGGAAAAATATAATTTGGGTAGCATGGAGGATGCAGAGAATGTCAATGAGTCAAGGGACAATGATAATTCTCAAGAAATTATTCTACAAAATTCCCAAAATGTTGATGACTTGGTGGATATGGCTATACACTATACAAAGAAGAATACCCCTGAGATGAATTTCCAAGCTGAGGAAGTTCCCATTCTTGATGAGTTTGTGGAAGGCATGAGACACGATATGCAAGTCTCTCAAGATACCCAGGATTATTTTGAAGATGATAATGCAGACACTCGTGAGAGAAGAGTTAGAGAATCCTCTATTAGAATGGTCTTTGATGACTTTGATAATAAGGAGGAATTTACTATTGGGGCTCTTCAAATTTCCAAAGCTCAGGCTCTATATTATTTCAGATACAATAAGTGGTGCTTCCATGAGATAAAGAGGCTCAACCTCAAATGTAGGAAGATGGAAGCTAGTAATGCCATCCTTCAGGAGAAGCTGGAAAAAGGTCTCAACAAGGGCAACCTGACCCAGAATTCAAACATTATCCTTGATGAAGTGCAAAACAACATGAACAAAATGGAGAGCACTATCATGGACATTCTCAAACATAGTAAGGACAGTATGTTAGAAGCCAACATCAATCTAAAAATCTTGGTCAACTTGCTGGACACCGGCATGGGAGAGGAAGATGATCAGAAGAATGATACTAAGGTGGCTACTAATGGTCCAAGCTCTAGAACCCGGGTCAGCAGCAAGAAAAAGTCTCTCGCTGTGAAGAAGAATGCAAAAGAGTTGAAAAGTAGTATCGTGAGCTTGGATGAAATCCAGGCCAGAATGGATGAAACCCAGGATGAAAAAACTGGAATTCTAAATTTTCCCAGTTGATTTGATGCTTTGGCTAGTTTTTGTATTTTGTGTTGGCTTTTTGTATTTTTGCTAGTTTTGCTGCCCTTCTGTGGGCTGATCATTTTTGGCGTTCTTTTTTTTGCTAATCCTTCTTCTTCCTATATTTTGCTATGAGCTTTGTAAAGGGTTTTAGGTACCCTTTAAAACCTATTTTTACCTGTAATCAAAATGCAAAGGGTTCAACTAGAAGAAGTTTGACCAAGTTTGAATAAAACTTGAATGACATAGAATAGCTCCTAGAACTATCATACATGGATCCCTATATAGTATGCTAGTCTGGACATGCAAACTGAGATGGTTGACTAAAGTCAACTAGAGTTGACCAAAAAGTCAACTATGCACCGATAAATGTGAAACTAGGATATTAGGGTCCGTTAAGCTACAAGGAAAGCCAGCGCATGCAAATCAAGGTAGTTGACGAAAGTTAACCAGAGTTGACAAAAAAGTCAACAATGCTGTGATAAATGTATAACTAGGATATAGGGTGCGTTATGCTATAGGGAATACTAGTGCACAAAAACTGAGGAGATTTGACCTAGGTTTGACCATGGTTGACAAAAATTCAACCGTGTGAGGAAATGATTAATGATACCATGTTGACTAAGAAAACCTAGATGAAATGATAAAAAGTTGCTATAACCCCCTATTGATTTATGTACACCATTCCAGCTATAATAATTAACCTTATTAAATTAAAATGAAAGGTTTAAATCTAACATTAATAAACACAATTATTAATCTTACTTTAAACAATACATTTAAAACTAATTAACTTAATTTAATTAAACTAATCAAATCAAATCAAACTTTAAAAGGAAATCAAATCCAAATTGATTTAAATTTAAAATAAAATAAACTAAAATAAAAAACTGAGTAAAAATTTCTAAAAAGGAAATTCATCCTGCCCCTATTTCTTCTAACCTAGGTTTAAAATTCTTGATAAAAATGTCTTCTTTATTATTTTAATGTTATATTGTATGTTGTTATTATTAATATTATTTTTATTTGCTAACCCTACATTTTATTAGGGTATTACAAGGTCGAATGGAGAGGCGATAAACTTGCTGTTGGAGGTGAAGGAGGCAGGACGGGTGCGCACAAGAGACGACGTCACCCATGTCACTGAGGGAAGGGGAGCTCAGAGGCGTGGGGTGTGGCGGCTCGCCCGCACACCACTGTGTAACACAATGGTGGCCGCTGCCCCCCACCATGTAAATACAGTGGGGCGCATAGTGAAACCACTATGTTCTTAGTGGTGTTCCCCCCCACCACGCTTAGGGTTGGGGTTAGGGCTTCGACCTGTCCCTCCCATAAAAATGTCTGCAACATAATTTTTTGTTTTAAAATTTTGAGATAATTTTTTTTTCTTTAATGATTAAACAACAATATATATATATATAAATCCTACATAAACAAAATGTATTTAAAGGACTCATGAAAATTTAAAAATAAAATCTATGTTACAAAACAACAGACATATAGGGCATTTTAGAAAAAAATTTAGACATGCATTCTAAATCTAATCTAGTAGATTTAGATAATGTAGGAATTAGAATTTCACTTTAGATTTTTTTTTTTTTTGCAACTAATTTAAATATTCTCTAAGTATATAAAGAAAATATTTTTAAAATCATACATAGATTTAACAAATTAAATTTATATGCAAATCTCTAAATGTAAAAATGATTTTTAAAAATTATACATAGATTTAACAAAATAAGTTTCCACATTAAACTATATAAAATAGAACATGCAATTTATAACTTCCCAAAAATCTCTTTTCAAGTAACATAATGAAATATGATTACATTTTCCTTGAAATTCCTTTCAATATAATTACAACTTAATTTCAATTTCAAAACATGTTACAATGATAATCTCCAATTCTATTTTTCTAACATAAACACTTGCAAGCCCCAATCATCCAAATGAGAATCTTGCAAAATGAGGTTAACCATGGAAGCTCACCTCCCAACCTAGACCTTTTCAAGGTAACTCCCGAGCTAGGGGATCCAGAATGGAACGAGTGACAAATAGGAACTCACAATCTTATATAAAATATACATATGATCTAAACATAAGAAAACTTCTCATACATGGAAAGACAGTGAGAAGACCTCCAAGAGACCTTCTTAAAAACATGGGTGATGGTTGAAAGTCACAGGAGGATAAGCCCAAGTATACAATAAAATTACAAGCCACAAATGGACTTGGAATGACCCTCTACACAATATGCAATCATAAATAAAATCCTCCATATGCCCCCAGGTGCTCTTAGGCCATACCTGACATCATGGGTATCAATAACCCCATGTATTTACCTCCTTACATGGGAGACTATGCACTAACCTGGAGTCACTTCCTACCACCCCCTTCAAGGTTACTCTGCCCTCCTAAGGGTGAGTGTGCCTTGAAGAATCCCAATAAAAAAGGAATACAAAGTAAACACAACAAACTAAAACCCCAAAAACTCAAAACTTGAAAAAAACATAAGATTTACATAAGACTCCACTAATGGAGTTCCAAGCTAAGAACATAAATAACAAAAGAAAAACTACTCTAAAAGAAACCAACCTTACTCCAAGCTTAAGGAAAGATTGAAATCTGAGATGAGCTATCCTTCCAAGTCTTCTCTTCCAAAAACTCCTTCAATTCTGAAAATGTCTCTAAAGGTAGAGAGTGGGTGAACAAGCTCTCCCTAAAACCTTCCCTATAAAGGAAAACCTCTGAAATATCTGAAACTAATAAATGATGAGGTAACCTTAACTATCCCTTTCTTCCCACTTGCCTTCCTTCTCCATGAATGGAGTTAAATGCAACTTGAGAAGAAAAGAGAGGTTAACCAAAACTACACAACTCTTAAAATTCTCTCAAATTTGAAAAGGAGACTTTAGGAGAGTAATAATTGAGTTTTAAGGCTCTTAATGGGTTGAAAATGACTCCTAACCCCTAGGGTACCAATTTGGGTAGCTAAAATTGACCCCTGTTACCTTCTGGGAGCCTAAAAGACCCTTCTAAACTCCATCTAAAGTTTACTCACGGATTTATAATTCAAGTTGACCATCTAGAAACCTCCTAACCTAGGGTAGGCTTGGGTACTACACTTAGGTAGCCCCTAATTAACAAATAGCATGAATTAATCACATGTAATTTAATTAAATTAAATACACACATATAAACCACATTCATGAATAAAAAATTTATACAACGAGGTCCATGTTTCTTTGTATAACAAGACCTTGGAATTTATGAAATATAACATAGGATCCAATTCTGGGTCCCCAATTTAGATCCATGGTCAACTATCCCTGCACACTCATTACACACATCAGTAGGTCCAAAATAACATGATATGGAAACATAATACATCATCAATACTATATTAAATATAAACTATATCTGCATTTGAATTAAATAAGTATATCATTGGTTTCCTAAACTAGTTTCCATCATAATTGCATCCACAAAATTATCTCATATATGACATCATCATAAACTAAAACTGGATCAAAACATAAAGTATCTCAAGTGTACCTTGATTACATAACCAGGTACTGAATATATAACATAGGATTCAACAGATCCTCAAATACATAAGATTCTCAAAAGTCAAAGTATGTCTAAGAAATAATCACTGAAAGCATAAAAGATAAAGCAGAAAAATTATGACTGTCTAAGGTAGGTCTCACATCCACCCCCTCTAGGAATGAACTTCCTCCTGGATTTCATCAAAGAGATGAGGGTACTGTTATCTCATCTATGTTGTGTTCTCCCAAGAGGATGTAACCTTGTCATAGAAATCCCACTAGACCCTAACCTAGTCCAGCTCTCGACCTCAAAGACCCAATGTCTGCCAAGCCAATATACAGATTCGCTCCAAAGCCAGCTACCCATCCAACTCCACCTGCAAGGAATCCCAATCTATCACATGAGACTCATAATATATATACTTCCATAAGACTGAACATGAAACACATCATGGATGCATGAAAGGCTAGGTGGCAATGCTAAATGCTAAGAAAATGGTCCTATTTGCTCAAGAATCTCAAAAGGTCTTACAAATTGAGGTGCAAGCTTAGAGACCTTCCTGAAATGGATTGGACTCTTATGCAGTTGCACTCTCAAGAATACCCTATCTCCAACCAAGTAGGCTCGATCTATCCTCTTCGCATCTGCATACTTCTTCTGCCTATCTTGAGCTTCCACTAGATGTTGTCTAATCAAGGTCACATGCTACTCCATATCTTTGACTATCTTAGGACCAATGGAAACTCTATCCTTGATCCTATCCCAACTGAGTGGGGTCCTGCAAGGCCTACTATAAAGAGCCTGGTAGGGAGGGATACCGAAGGATGTCTCGTGCCCATTTTTATAGGCAAACTCCACTAGGTGTAGGTATTCCTCCCACCGCGTCTGATTTTCCATAACATACATGCGTAGCATGTCCTCTAGCACCTTATTGACCCTCTTAGACTGTCCATCAGTCTCAGGATGATAATCTATATTGAAATTGAGCCTAGTGCCCATAACTGGCTGAAGTTCTCTCAAAAAGGATGAAGTGAAGAGAGAATCTCTATCTAAGATGATCTTATGAGGTACACCATAAATTATGAATATATCTCACAAGAACACCTACACCATTGCTGGTGCGGTAAAGGTAGTTCACCTAGGTGAAAAATGAGCCACCTAGGTCAACTTGTTGATTGTCACCATGATGGAATCTTGACGATGAGAAGAAATAGGAAGAACCACTATGAAGTCCATATAAATGGTGTCCCATTGTTAGTAATAACTGGGAGGGGGTGAATCAGTGGCCTCAAAAATTAATCCTTAAATCAACCCTTAAAACTTATTACCACTTTTAAGCCTCTAGTTATACTCAATCCTACAAGATGAATGCCTTGAAATACTTATAACGAATTGCTACTTGTCAAATTGCTTTGTAAATCCTTCTTCTATATGTTTACCAATAAACAGTCTTCTATTTACCGAAACACAGTAAATAGCTAGAGTATACCGATCAATCCAGAATTGCATATGTGAAATGTAAAAGAGTAAAGAAATGAAACATAAACACATAAAACATAGATTTTTATCGTGGAAAACTAGTTAAGGGAAAAACCACTGGGACCGGTACCCCAAATTTTCACTCTTCTGAAGTGAGCTCGGTTAAGAGCCAACCCATTTAAAGGTTACAAACAGACTGTTAGGTGTGACCTTGTTAGAGGATTTAAAAGATAGTTTGTAACTTAGTATTTGGAATCTAATGCTACCATCCTTGATCAAACAATCACTTGGCTTGTCAATAGGTATTGGGAATATCCAATGCTACTTTATATGATCAAACTTTTTGATACTCCTTGGGATGTATCTCAATTGTAGAAGACTTTTAAGTCCTGCCCAGTTAAGAGACTTGATGCTTCAATGGTTAAACTGAAACACTAAAGTGATCTGTTGACACATACAACTTAATTGCATATTTTTAGATCTATTATGAGTGCATTACCTCTCTGATCAATATAATAAATTCAATACCTTTGCTCCACAGTATTCTGCTCTGTGATGTTGTTTCACTATTTGTCAGTATCTACAGAATCTAGCTCTTTCCTCAGCTTGTTGATTAGGTCTGAATGAAGACTTTCTTCTCCTTCAGAATCTCTTCAACATCTATTCTCTTTTATTCTCTTCACCCGACAATTCATAATAAATTGGGTTTGTCTCTTTATAGACATGATTCACCATTTCTTGGCTTTCTTGATTCTTAGCGTGATCCACAATTCTCGCCAATTAGATTTAAAGAAAAACTCCAGTTTTATCTCAAAGAGATCTTCTTGCCAACTCGACAAAGTAGTTTTAAATCCTTTACTTATCTCCAGCTTTATCTTGTCGATTAAAACAATGATAAGTATCAGTTAAGTCTATTTTTAGCTCTTGACAGCTAAGAATTTTGTCATTTCTAAACTCTTTGTTCTATCGGTCAACACTTTAGTTAGTCATCAGTGATAACTAACTATTCCATTGATGTGACTTCAGTTGTCTTTAGGATCTCCGTCCGTCGGGCAACACTGTAATTCTGTCTGTCAGGTTACTCTATTCTTTTCTCATCAGGAAACACTGTGACTTTTCTCATCGATAATGCTATGCATTTGCTCATTGGGTAACACCAAGACTTTTCTCTTTTACTCTATCCATCGGTGTGCACTCCATCGGTGTATATAGTCACTTTGTGAATACTTGACTTATATACATTACTGATAGCATAGCCTTTGATTCATTGGTTCTTTGAAGTCTTTGGAAGTATGTCCATGACCTTACATATTATATCAAGTTGACATCAATGATAGTACAATACATTAACTGATTTAATTCCTTGCATGATCATCAACTTAATATCTTCAAACATTCAATTAGTTATAGTTCATCAATCTCTCCCTTTGGCATTGATGGAAATACACTACATTATCACACTATATTATCACTAATACAATATGAAATATAATAGTTAAAGTTTATAAAACCACCCATCTTATGTACTATAACTGATACAAATATCTGGTCCTCGGTAAGCTCTTATAGCTTAGATTTGATTCTTGCAGTTTTCTTTCTATCTTCAATCCCTTCAATGGATAGATGTAGAATATTTATTTCTTTAATGTGATGTGTTCTTCTCCTATGTCAAACTGTCTCCCTTTGACTGTTCTCCTTTCTTGTGATGTCTCTTGTCAGCAATTCTCTTCCTTTGTATGTACTCTCCCTTTCTTGTTATATCTCTCCCTTTGGATACTGTGATGGATATAATATCTCCCTTTGACAATAATTCCAAACAAATATTTTGATAGTAATGCCAAACAAATCCTTTCTATCCATAATATACTCCTTGAATTTCTCAATCCATCGGTAATACACCTTATTGTGTATAGATTTATCTTTGAAGTCCATTTCTCTTCTTTCATCAACATGAATAATATTATGATAATATGCAGGGTGATGCAGCCTTCTAGTCATCTTACTGACCAGTAGACAAGGGTCTGACCCCTAGTCTCTTTCTCAAGTACTCAAATGCATCCTTGGGTAGTGGCTTGGTGAAGATATCAGATAATTATTCCTTAGATCGCACATACTCAAGTATCACCTCCTTTGCTTGAACTTTCTCTCTCAAATAATGATACTTGATGGAAATATGCTTTATTTTAGCATGCATGAATTGATTATTGGAAATGTTTATTGCAATGGTATTATCACAATAGATTATTACTGGTTCAATAATTTTCATATGCATACCTTCTAGTAACTGTTTGATCCATGCAATATTTGAGCAATTTGCAGCAATAGCAACATACTCTGCTTCTACAGTAGACTGAGAGATGTATCCTTTCTTCTTGCTGATCCATGTGACAAGTCTGTCACCCATAAAGAATGATCCTCCAGTTGTTCTCTTCCGATCATTAATATTTCCAGCCCAATCAACATTGGTAAAGACCTTAAGTTCAAATTTCCCTTCTCTTCTATACCATAAGCCATATTCCTCGGTATTCTTTAGATATCTTAGGATTCTTTTCACATCAGTCATATGTGATTCCCTAGGATTAGCAAAAAATCTTGCAACTATTCCTATTGCATGTGCAATATCTGGTCTAGTATGTACAACATACATGATTTTCCCAATCATTGATCTGTACGAAGTCCAATTTACCTCTGATGACTTGTCCTCCTTTTTTAGCTTACATCCAGTTGCCATCGGTGTTCCAACTAGTTTGGACTCTTCCATCTTGAATATTTTTAGCACTTGATGTATTTGGATTGAGTAATGAAAATACCTTCATCTTGTTGCATGATCTGTAGACCAAGAAAGAACTTGATCTCTAAAAATATAGACATCTCAAACTCTTTGCCCATTTCATTTTTAAATGATTTGCATAGTATATCATTGCCTCAAAAAATGATGTGATTAACAAATATCTCAACAATCAAAATATTAGCATCAATATCTTCCTTTAAATAAAGATTACTATTTTCACTAGTCCTTACAAATCCAATACTTATAAGATAGGAATGAATTCTTTCATACCAGGCTCAGGGTGCTTGTTTAAATCCATACAAGGCTTTGTGTAGTCTACATACCATGTCCCTCTTGTCTAGATCAACAAACCCTTCTAGTTGATCAATGTATACCTCTTCTTCAAGTATTCCATTTAGGAATGCAAACTTGACATCCATTTGGTATACCTTGAAGCCTTTATATGCAACATAAGCAAGTAATATTCTCACTCCTTATAGCCTAGCAATGGGTGCAAAGGTCTCTCCATAGTCAATCCCTTCTTCTTGTGCATACCCCTTGCATACTAGTCTTTCTTTGTTTCTGGTGACTTCTCCATTCTCATTCAGTTTATTCTTGAATATCCATTTAGTACCGATGACATTCTTGTCATCTGGTCTAGGTACAAGTGTCCATGTCTTGTTTTTCTCTATCTGCTCAATCTCTTCATTCATAGCACTTATCCATTAATCCTTATCAAGTACAACATTGACAGATTTTGGTTCATAATCACAAATAAGACATCTTGTATTTAGAGACTTACTTCTGGTTCTCATACTAGCTTTCTTATCTCCTATGATTTGGTTCTGTGGATGGTTCCTTCTGACATATCTAGAAAGTACAGGTTCAACTCTTTGTCTATCATCTTGATCATCATTTTTCCTTTATTTTGATCTCCATCACTTTGTACATCATCTTGACCAATATCCTGATTTTTGGTATTTGTAGCCTGATGCTCGGGTGCAATGATCTGTTGCTTGAGAGCTCTACATTGTTGGTCAGGTAGAGTGTTAGGTTCTTCATTGTAAACAAACCTGTTATAGTCCTTTGGTTGATTTGTGCTTTCCTTTTCATTATTCTCTACAAATTCATCTATCTTTACGTTTGCACTTTCAACAATTTTTTTAGAGGCTTTATTGAGACATTTATGAGCCTTGCTTTGGGTGGAATACCCTAGAAAGATTCCCTCATCACTCTTGGAGTCAATTTTTCCATTTCTATAATATTTTAAGATATAACATTAACTACCAAATTTTTTGAAGTAACTTACATTGGGTGTGTAACCATACCAAAGCTCATAAGGTGTCTTCTTGGTGTCTTTCTTCAATTGTACTCTGTTCAGTGTGTAAAAATTAGTACTGACAGCTTCCCTCCAAAAGATTTGGGTGATCCCTTTCTCTATCATCAGTGTCCTTGCACAATCAACAATGGATCTATTCCTTCTTTCAAAAATTCCATTTTGTTGTGGTGTTCTTGGTGTAGAGACCTATCTTTTGATTCCATGCTCATTACAAAAGTTAGTGAATTCATCTAAAATAAATTCCCCTCCTCTATCTGATCTTAAGCATTTCAATTCTGTACAAATTTGTTTCTCTACCATTTCTTTGTACCATTTAAACATCTTGAATGCTTCAGATTTATCTTTTAGAAACATTACTGTCATCATAAAAAATTAGAATAGAATATCTATCACCATATTAACTCTTTGTCCTCATTGGTCCACATAGATCAGTATGGACTAATTCTAGAATGACATCAGATGTATGAATTTTTCTTTTGAAACTAGACTTTGTCATCTTACCTTTTTGACAATTCTTACACATGATATTGTCAGGCTTAGTCATCGTCGGTAAGCCTTTTACATTTCTCTTTTTTCTTATCTTTATCATGTTGTCAAAGCTCATATGACATAATATTTTGTGCCACAACCATATGTCTTCATTTATAGCCATTAAGCAAGTGGTGTCAGTATCATTCAGATAGAATAAGTTACCTTTTGTCTACTCACTAGTACCAATCAGATTTCCTGATTGATTGAAGATCTTTGCCTTCTTATTTTCAAATGATACTCTATGACCTGAATTATTCAACTGAGAAACACTCAATAGATTATAATTCAATCCTTTCACCCAATAAGCATTTTCACATTTTATCAGGTTATTCAACATTATAGTTCCTCTACCTTCAACTGGACAAGGTGTATCATTACCCATTCTTACTGAACCACCATTGTAGTATTCAAAAGTCTCAAAATTTTGTTTGTCACCGGTCATGTGGTGAGTGTAGCCACTATCTATGATCTAGACATCATTTTTAATAACTTTAGATATGAGTGCAATTTCTACATACCTTTCTTCATCATCATCCGAATCATCTTTTACTACCACAAACACCATCTCGATGTCTTCATCAGATTCGGTGTCAGTATCTTCATCTTTGCATTTAGCTAGGTAATTGGCCTTCTTTCCTTTGTCCTTGTAGTCTTGGGTATCTCTTCTTTCTAATTGTCAGCTTCTTCTGTAAGCACCTCTGTCAAACTTGTTTTTAAATGACCTGTCATTACTTCTGTCATCTTTTCTTCTGTTAGGACATCTTGCAAAAAAGTGTCCAATCTCTTTACAATTAAAACAAACAAGTGGTAATTTACCTTTGTATTTACCTTTGCCTCTGCATTCTTCTAGCCATAAGTGCTTCAATTTCATCAAGATCTTCTTCTTCACTTTCACTATCAATATCTTTTCTCCTAGTGTCTTTATGGCTTGATTCACTTATTCTCAAAGAAGATTTGAATGCAGACTCTATGTTTGGTAAGACACTATTGTCAAAGTTATTCATCTCAAATGAAATCAGTCTTCTAATCAAACTGTCTAGAGTAACATTGCTATTTTCTACTACTCTCATTTATTGTATGGAAAATACTCTAATAGCATAAGTAGGCAGTAAGGTTCTTAGAATTTTACTTACTACTGTATCTTCTTATATTACACCTCCAAATCCTTAGATAGCATTGACTACCTCTTTGATTCTTGTGCTGTATTGTGTGATGTTTTTAGCTTCTTTCATTTTGAGATCATCAAAATTTCTTCTAAGGCTTTCTGCCTTGGCTCTCAAAACATTCTTGTCACCACCATGTACAAGCATCAATTTGTCCCACATCTGCTTTGCAGTCTTACAGGTTTTGACATCTTCAAATTCAGCATCAAAGAGGGAGGAAGCAAGCTCTATCACCATGCAATTGTGCTCATGCTTCTCTCTTGTTTGTTCAACTATTGGTGCTCCTGGGAGAAACACATATTCAATATCTAAGTATTGAGTAACATCATTTCCAATACTTGATAAGTGGAGTCTTATTCTGCTTTTCCATGAAGCAAAATTGTCTTTGTTCAACTTGGGCACATCTCGTCTGTTCATCTTGTGATCTTTAGCTTAGATCTTAAAACCTTCCTTCTAAGCACAAAAGCTCTGATACCAATTTTTAGTAATAATTGAGAGCAGGGGGGTGAATCAGTGGCCTCAAAAATTAATCCTTAAATCAACCCTTAAAACTTATTACCACTTTTAAGCCTCTAGTTATACTCAGTCCTACAAGATGAATGCCTTGAAATACTTATAACAAATTACTACTTGTCAGATTGCTTTGTAAATCCTTCTTCTGTATGTTTACCGATAAGCAGTCTTCTATTTACTGAAACATAGTAAATAGCTAGAGTATACCGATCAATCCAAAATTGCATATGTGAAATGTAAAATAGTAAAGTAATGAAACATAAACACAACACATGGATTTTTAACATGGAAACCCTGTTAAGGGAAAAACCATTGGGACCGGTACCCGAAATTTTCACTCTTCTGAAGTGAGCTCGGTTAAGAGCCAACCCTGTTAAAGGTTACAAACACACTATTAGGTGTGACCTTGTTAGAGGATTTAAAAGATATTTTTTCAATTAGTATATGACATCTAATGCTACCATCCTTGATCAAACACTCACTTGGCATGTCAATAGGTATCGGGCATATCCAATGCTACTTTGTATGATCAAACTTTTTGATACTCCTTGGGATGTATCTCAACTGTAGAAGATTTTTAAGTCCTTCTCGGTTAAGAGACTTGATGCTTCAATGGTTAAACTGAAACACTAAAGTGATCTGTTCACACATACAACTTAATTGCATATTTTTAGATCTATTGTGAGTGCATTACCTCTCTGATCAATATAATCAATTCAATACCTTTTCTCCACATTGTTCTTCTCTATGATGTTGTTTCACTATTTGTCAGTGTCTACAGAATCTAGCTCTTTCCTCAGCTTGTTGATTAGGTCTGAATGAAGTCTATCTTCTCCTTCAAAATCTCTTCAGCATCTATTCTTTTTTATTCTCTTCACCCAACAATTTGTAATGAATTGGGTTTGTCTCTTTATAGACATGATTCACCGTTTCCTGGCTTTCTTGATTCTTGGTGTGATGCACAATTCTCACCAATTATATTTAAAGAAAAACTCCAGTTTTATCTCAAAGAGATATTCTTGCCAACTGGACAAAGAAGGTTTAAATCCTTTACTTATCTCCAGCTTTATCTTGTTGATTAAAATAATGATAAGTATCAGTTAAGTATATTTTTAGCTCTTGACAGCTAAGCATTTTGTCATTTTTGAACTCTCTATTTTGTCAGTCAACACTTCAGTTAGTCATAAGTGATAGATGACTGTTTTGTTTGTGTGACTTCAGTTATTTTTGGGATCTTTGTTCGTCAGGCAACACTGTAATTTTGTCTGTCGGGTTACTCTGTGCTTTGCTCGTTGGGAAACACTGTGACTTTGCTAATTGGTAATGCTATTTTTTTGCTCGTCGGGTAACATTGTGACTTTTCTCTTTTACTCTATCCGTTGGTGTGCACTTCGTTAATGTATACATTTACTTTGTGAATACTTGAATTATATGTATTACTGATTACATAGCCTTTGATTCATCGGTTCTTTGAAGTCTTTGACAGTATGTCCATGACCTTACAGATTATATCAACTTGACATCAATGACAATACAATACATTAACTAATATAATGTCTTGCATGATCATCAACTTAATATCTTCAAACATTCAATCATTTATAGTTCATCACCCATGTCCACAATGGTATCTCATGTGGATGAAGAAGCCCACCTAGATGACAATGTTCCACCTTCACCTCTAGCATTCTAGGCATCTATCCACTATCTTAGCAATCTACAATCTCATGCCAGGACAATGGTACAACTATCTCAAATTGGAATGCATCTTCTTAACTCTGGGATGTGCTGCATAAGGGGCTCTATGAGCCTTTAGCATCACAAACTCATGCAATCCTTCAGAAGAAGGTATATAGATATGTCCTCTATGACACAATAGTCCATCAGAATCCAATGTATACTCTAAAAACTTCCCCTCAAGGGTTCTCTGAGATCAAATCAGCTTAGAAAATTATGCATACATCTCATCCTCTTGTAAGTGATGAAGAATGCGATCTCTCAAATCCATGCCAGTGGACATAGAAGAGAGTTCATACCATCTCCTACTCAAGGAAACTGCGACTACATTCTCTTTCCCCTTGATGTAATGGGCATCAAAATCATATTCACATAAGAACTCCATCTATATCCTTTTCCAAGCATTAAGGTTTGGCTAAGTGAAGATATACTAAAATCTCTAATGGTCTGAATGAAGCTCAAGTTGATTCCCTAAGAGAAAGTGTCACCATCTTACTAGAGCATGCACCACTACTGTGAGCTTAAGGTCATGGGTAGGGTAGTTGAGCTTGTGAGTCTTTATTTTCATGGACTCATAGGCTATAACTCACCCACCTTACTTAAGAACTACTCCTAAACCATCCAAAGAAGCACATGTGCAAACTATAAATTCTACTAAAGGCTCTAGAACAACAAGAATGGGTGCACTAGTAAGTGCTCTCTGGAGCTCCTAAAAATCCTTGTCACACTTCTCAGTGCACTCAAAATTATTTCCCTTTTGCTTAAGAGAAGTGATGGGGTGTGTTACCCAAGAAAAACCCTCAACAAACTATCTATAGTAGCCAACTAATCCTGTGAAACTCCTAACCTCGGTCAAAGTGGTAAGTGCTGGCCAATCCATAATGACATCAATATTTGATGGGTCTATTGAGATCCCATCACCTGAAATAAGATGGCCTAGATACTTGACCTCTACTTTGAAGAAAGCACACTTCAAAAAAATCCCATATAATTTATTGTCCCTAAGACACTGCAAGACTTGTCTCAGGTGTCCCCTATGCTCTTTCTCATCTTTGGAATATATTAATATGTCATCAAGAAACACAACTATAAACTTGTCAAGGAAGGTATGAAATACTCCATTCATAAAACTCATGAATACAGCTAGAGCATTCGTAGGACCGAATGGAACCATAGTGAATTCATATTGGCCATATCTAGTGTGGAATACAGTCTTGTGAATATCACTATCCACAATCCTCAATTGATGGTGTCCTGACTTGAGGTCTATCTTTGAAAACACTTGGGCACCATGTAACTGATCAAATAGGTCATCGATCCTAGGAAGTGGATACTGATTCTTGATGGTCACTTTATTCAACTGTCGGTAATCCATGCACAAACTAAGAGATCCATCTTTCTTCTTCATGAAGATAACTGGTGCACCCCAAGGAGAAACACTAGGATGAATGTGTCCTTTCTCTAATATTTCCTCAAGCTGCATCTTGAGCTCATTAAGCTCATTAGTGGTCATCCTATAAGGTGCTCTGGAAACTGGCTTTGCTCCTGGTATGAGATCTATGTGAAAATCAACTTCTCTACGAGGAGGCATACCAGGTAGCTCTGAAGGAAACACATCTACAAATTACTAAAGGATGGGGAAGTCATCAAGGGAGGTTTCCTTCTCTTCTTCTTCTTCCCTATTGCTGATGGTGATAGTGTACAACTAGCATCCCTTTTGCATGCACCACTTAAGATGGATAATGAAAATCACACAGAGGGATGCATGTCTATGAATTCTTGAAATCACTATAGTTGTACCATCATCATACAAAAATTCAATCTCCTTCTTATGACAATATAGCTTGGCCTTATGGGCACTTAGGAAATCCATGCCAAGAACTCGATAGTATCCAAGGGGTGTAATTCTGAGATATGCTATGGTGGTTATGCCACCAATCCATAGTGGACAATCTCTAACAATTGAAGTAAAAAAAAATCTAGTTCCTGAGGCTAACTCTACCTCCCATCTAACCTCTTGTCTACCTTCCACTAGCTCAAAACGCTCCACAACCGATGGAGAAACAAAGGAGTTAGTAGCACCTGAATCAAATAAAATAGAAACATCACTACCTCTGATCTTACCTGAGGCCTTAATGACAGTGGCTTGGTGCTCTACCTGGCAGCTATCCACCACTATAAATACCATGTGGGACTTTCCCCTATCCCCAACTGTCAATTTTGACATCGACGCATGCTGACTACTAGCCTAGGGACACTCTCTAGCTATGTGCCCCATGGCACCACAAGTATAGCATGGCCCATGTGCCTGAACCTGAATGCCTTGAGGTCTAGAGTACTGTGAACCAACGGTCCTTGTAGACCCACTATAACCACCCCTAGTAGATTACTGAGTCCATGCTGGAGGTGTATAAGGTGCCTGTGGTCTCTAGTCCTTCCTAGGACCCCGTGTCTTACACTTCTTGGGATTAGAGCCCTGCTATACCTATGGTGGCCTCTGCCACTGGCTCTACTAAGACTGTTGTGGGCTCTTGAATGACCCTCAAGTGTACCTCTAACTCCCCTTCCATGGGGGTTTCTGATATCCTGAGGCCTGGGGTGCAGGATTATGATTTTGAGACCTATCCCTAGTATCCTATGGACCTCTGACTATCTCTTCGACCACCAAAGCTCTGTCCACCATGAACCTTAAGTCTCCTGAAGGTACCATGTGTACCCTATATGATATTGCAAGATTCAAACCCTTGATGATTCAATTTACCTGTAGTTTCTTGTCCCCCATGTACTCCATATAAGGGAGGAGATCAAGAAACCTACCCTCATATCAGGCTACTGAGAGCCCCCTTTGCTGGATATCATGAAACTCATCTATACAGTGCTACGTAAACTATTCCAAGACATATCTAGCTTTGAAAAGATCAAGGAAAGCATCCCAAGTAAGGGTGTCAATGACCAAGTGTCCCTTGGATTCCTCATGTCTCCACCAAGTGGAGGCTTGGTCTCTAAAAAAGAGAATAGAAAAATGTGCTCTAAGATTGCTACCATAGTTATGCAACCCGTAACACCTCTCAAGGCTTAGAAGCCAATAATCTACACCTATCCCATCTGTTTCTCCTAAGAATGGAAGCAGTTTGAGCTGCATCAACTTTGTAATCTGATTCCCAATGTTAGGGGTGCTCTTTCGAACCTTTGGGCCTCTATTCTGGGTATAATTCTTGGTCTTCCACTGGACCCTACTTCCTTCTCAGCCTGATACTCACCAAACCTAGGAGGTGGGATCCTACTTCGGTCTCTGGTGGAGGACCCACATCCTTCCAAATTTTGTTGCTCATTCTACTGTATCACTGGAGGCATATAGTCTAGTATGAGTCTGACCAAATTTTGAAAGGCCTAAAGTAATGTTGAATTTGGATTAGGAGGTGGTTCAGGAGGTGGACTTTGATCCCCTCCATGATCCTCTACCTCAGACTGTACCTCCACACGAGATATGGGGTAGGTCTCCAACCACGTTCATGTCTATGGGTTTGTTGAGAGACATGAGGCATCCTACACATACAAGGACAAAGTTTAGTGATTACGTAGTGGGTTAGGTTCCCAATGTTGCTAACATGGCTCTGATACCAAAATGTCATGCCCAAAAGTTGGGAAAAAACACAACAATAATTTTTATTAAAAATGATAAGGGTTTACTATGTTATCCTAAAGGTTTCAAGTGCACACAAAATGATGCAGAGGGAAACAATTTGCAGAATTAGTTTAAGTGCTCAAAAATAATGCAAGGGTTCAACAAGAAGAAGGTTGACAACATTTGACCAAGTTTGACTAAAAGTTGAATGACATAGGATAGCTCCTAGAACTATCATACAGGGATCCGTATAGAGTATGCTAGTTTGGGTACACAAACCAAGATGGTTGCCTAAAGTCAACTAGAGTTGACGAAAAAGCCAACTATGCATTGATAAACATGAAACTAGGATATTAGGGTCCATTAAGCTGCAAGGAAAGCCTGTGCATGCAAATCAAGGTAGTTGACTAAAGTCAACTAGAATTGACCAAAAAGTCAACCATACTCTGTTAAATGTGTAAGTGGGATATAGGGTGCTTTATGCTACAGGGAATACTAGTGCACAAAAATTGAGTCAATTTGTCCTAGGTTTGACCATGGTTTACCAAAAGTAAACCATGCAAGGAAACGGTCAATGATACCATGTTGACTAAGAAAAGCTAGACAAAATGATAAAAAGTTGTTATAACCCCCTATTGATTTATTTATGCCATTCCAGTTATAATAATTAACCTTATTAAATTAAAATGGAAGGTTCAAATCTAACGTTAATAAACACAATTATTAATCTTAATTTAAACAATACATTTAAAACTAATTAACTTAAATTAATTAAACTAATTAAATCAAATCAAATTTTAAAATGAAATGAAATCCAATTTGATTTAAATTTTAAAAAAAATAAAAAAAAATATTGAGTTAAATTTCTATTAAAGGAATTCATCCTGCTCCTATTTCTTCTAACCTAGGTTTAAGACTCTTGATAAAAAATGTCTTCTTTATTATATTAATGTTATATTATATGTTGTTATTGTTAATATTATTTTTATTTGCTAACCCTATATTTTATTAGGGTATTGCAAGGCCTAATGGGGCAACAACAAACTTGCTGTTGGAGGCGGGGCAGGCGCGCACAGGAGGCGGCGCCACCCACGTCGCTGAGGGAAGGGGGCCTTTGAGGGGTGGGGTGTGGCAGCTCGACCGCTCACCATTGTGTAACACAGTGGTGGCCGCTGCCGCCCCCACCATGTAAATATGGTGGGATACGTAGCGACACCACTGTGTTCACAGTGGTGTTCCCCCCACTGCGCTCGAGGTCGGGGTTAGGGCTTCGGCCCACCCCTTCCATAAAAAATGTCTGCAACATAATTTTTTGTTTTAAAATTTTGAAATCATTTTTTCATTTTTTTTCTTTAATGATTAAACTATATATATATCCTACATAAAAAAAATATGTTTAAAGGACTCCTAAAAATTTAAAAATAAATCTCTGTTACAAAACAGTAGACATATAGGGCATTTTTTTTTAAATTTTTAGACACAAATTCTAAATCTAATCTAGTAGATTTAGATATTATAGGAATCAAAATTTCACTTTAGACTTATTTTTCCAACTAATTTAAATTTTCTCTAAGTATATAAAGAAAATATTTTTAAAATCATACGTAGATTTAACAAATTAAATTTATATGCAAACCTCTAAATGTAAAAATGTTTTTTAAAAAACATACATAAATTTAATAAAATAAATTTCCACATTAAGTTATATAAAATAGAACATGCAATTTATAAATTCCCAAAAATCTCTTTTCAATTAACACAATGAAATATGATTACATTTTCTTTGAAATTCCTTTCAACATAATTACAACTTGTAAAGAAGAAAATGGATGATATTTTAAATAGGGTTTTAAGAATGGGTATTTGCATGTAAAAGAGACCATATGCCTCCATTAATCATCTTACATTTAATTGTAATTGATAAGGAATGTAGATCTAGAAATATTTGTAAAGGAAAATGGAATAAAATACATACCTCCGAAAAATAACCTGCTAAAAACCCTGTCAAACGGTCTCAGAAACTGTTGATTTTTGCATTCCTAAACCACAACCGCGAGATCTACAAAACCCACAATATTTTTATGATCTAGATCAGTTTTGATTTTGACCCTCAAGTCAATGTCACCATTGACCTAGAATTTCTGATTCCGACCTAGGGTAGAATCGACCTCCAAAATCTCTGGCAGAAAATCTATTTTTGGATCCCGATAGTTTGCCAAAAAGGGTATCTGGATTTGGACTCCAATTTTCTATTCTGAACCTGTACCTACAAGAAAAATGGTTTTCTTTGTTGGGGGGAAGGCATTTTCCTTGATCAAACCCCGATTTTGGAATTAACCTTAAAGTATAATTGAAATTGCATAAGTAAAACAAAGTAAATGAACAAATTCAGCTTGCTTGTATAGAAACCCTTGTGGTGGATTCAAATCCATGGATCGCCAAGTATGTATGCACCAAATGGATGTAGAATGTTTTTAGATCTTCAACACCAATCTTGAATGGATGTGAAAATAGGAAGAGGCTTGCATGGATGTGGATGGAGAAATCTTCAACAAGAGGGCTCCATAGAGATTGAATCTTTCAATGGCTACCAATGGATCTCCTTGATGAATTGAGTGCTTGAAGATGCTTGAATGCTTAGATGCTTGAGTTTAGATGCTTGCTTCAATAGATATTTAGCTTGCTTCAAATCTTGCTTCTTATCTTGCCCCTCACACTTAGATTTCACTTCTTCAAGTCTTAGATGGTTAGAGAAAATGAGAGGAGAAAGCTTCCTTGTATATGAATCTAGGGCATAATCTTCTAGAGAGGCCTACATAGGAGAATTAAATTCTCATTAGACCTATATCCCTAGAATTGGACCTATATTAAATATAATTTAAGAGTCATCATTTCAGAATCCAAAATAGCTGACCCGCAAGCGGGAATTAACTCTTTTTGAAGCTCGACATTCAGAAACCCCAGAAACTTGAAATCTGGACCTTGGGCCAGAAAAATGTCAATTTTGACCTAGGTCAAGGTCGAGGTTGAACTTGACCTAGGTCAAGGTTGAGGTTGACCTTGACCTAGGTCAAGGTTGAGGTTGACCTTGACCCAGAAAGGTCGATTTTGACCCCGAGGTAAAAAATCTTAGTTTTGCAATTTTAGGGTGCCCGAAATAGGATGGAGAAAAGTGGGAAATGGAGAAGAAAAGGGGAAAAAGCCAGATCCAAGTCAGAGACCCATTCAAGGCACTTGAAATGACACCAAAAAACTTACTTGGAAGGATAAACCAGTCCTCAATGGAAGTGCTTCCATTTTCTGACTATACACAACTAAATTTCAATTTCAAAATGAGTTACAATGATAATCTCCAATTCCATTTTTCTAACATAAACACTTGCAAGCCCCAATCATCCAGCTAAGAATCCTACAAAATGGGGTTGACCATGGAGGCTAACCTCCCAACCTAGACCTTTTCAAGGCCACCCCTAAGCTAGGGGATCCAGAATGGAATAGGTGACAAACATGAACTCACAATCTCACAGAAAACATACATTGATCTAAACATAAGAAAACTTCCCATACATGGCAAGACAGTGTGAAGGCCTCCAAAGGAACTTATTAAAAATAGGGGTGTTGGTTGACAGTCACAAGAGGAGAAGCCCAAGTCTAAAATAAAATTAGAAGCCACACATGGACTTGGAATGACCATCTACACAAGATGCAATCATAAATAAAATCCTCCTTATGCCCCCAGGTGCCCTTAGGCCATACTTGGCATCATGGGTATCAAGAACCCCATGTATTTCCCTCCTCACATGGGAGACTCTACACTAACCAGATTCATTTCCTACCACCCCCTTCAAGGTTACTCTACCCTCCCAAGGGTGAGTGTGCCTTGAATAATCCCAATAAAAAAGGAATACAAAGTAAACACAACAAATTAAAACCCTAAAAAATCAAAACTTGAAAAAAACATAAGATTTACATAGGAATCCATTAATGGAGTTCCAAGCTAAGAACATACATAAAAAAAACAAAAATACTCTATGAGGAAACAAGCTTACTCCAAGCTTTAGGCAAGATTGAAAATCTAAGACGAGCTATCCTTCCAAGTCTTCTCTTCCAAAAACTCCTTCAATTTTGGAAATGTCTCTAAAGTTAGAGAGCAGGTGAATAACCCAAGCTCTCCCTAAAACCTTCCCTATAAAGGAAAACCTCCAAAATATTTGGAACCAATCAATGATGAGGTGACCTTAACCATCCCTTTCTTCCCACTTTCCTTCCTTCTCCATGAATGGAGTTAAATGCAACTTGGGAAGAAAAGAGAGGTTAACCAAAAATATACAACTCTTCAAATTATCTCAAGTTTGAAAAGTGTACTTTAGGGGAGTAATAATTGATTTTTAAGGCCCTTAATGGGTTGAAAATGACCCTTAATCCCTAGGGTATCAAATTGGGTAGCTAAAATTGACCCTGGTTACCTTTTGCGAGCCTAAAAGACCCTCCTAAACTCCACCTAAAGTTTACCCACGGATTTCTAAGTCAAGTTGACCATCTAGAAACCTCCTCACCTAGGGTAGGATTGGGTACTACACTTAGGTAACCCCTATTTAACCTTACACCTATCCTTGATTCACATAACTAGCCATGCCAATACTTAATTACAATAATTGCCAGAATTGACACAATTTAAATAAACAAATGGCATGGCTTATTCACATTTACTTTAATTAAATTAAATACACACACATAAAAAAAATTCACGAATAAACAATTTATACAATGAGGTCCATGTTTCTTTGTATAAATATGACCTTAGAATTCACGGAATATAACATAGGTTCCAATTCTGGGTCCCCGATTTAGATCTATGGTAAACTATCCCTTCACACTCATTGCACACATCAGTAGGTCCAAAATAACATGATATAGAAATATAATACATCATCAATACAATATTGCATATAAACTATATATGAATTTGAATTAAATAAGTATATCATCGGTTTCCTAAACCAATTTCCATCACAATTGCATCCACACAATTATCCCATATATGACACCATCATAAACTGAAACTGAATCAAAACATAAAAGTATCTCGAGTGTAACTTGATTACATAACCAGGTACTGAATATATAACATAGGATTCAATAGATCCTCAAATACATAAGATTCTCAAAAGTCAAAGTATGTCTAAGATATAACCACTAAAATCATAAAAGATAAAGCAGTAAACTATGACGGTCTAAGGTAGGTGTCACATCATTCTAGAATGTTACCTTTCATAAGGATTTACAAAAATATTAATAATCAACAATGTACTTATTTGAACTATGATTCTGCAACTATCCTTTTCTTGATCAGATCCCTTGTTCTCTCTCTAAAACTTATTGGCATCAACAATTCATTAGTCTCTCCTCTGGACCGATTCTCCAACTCTTTCACTACTTTTCTCGGTAGCTCTTCAACTATTCAATTCGCCAACATCTCTGTATAAACATACAAAATCATAAATATATAGGGGCCTCTATTTTGCATCTTAATCCTATTGATTAGGTTTCCCTTCAATTTCTCTTAGTCATCAGACCATCTCAAATGGAGTGATACAATGTATTTGGAACTCGGTTAGGCGGTTAACTTTACCTCATGACTTTCACTTTTCATGACTATAGATCTTGTAACAAACTTCACCTTCCTCCTTAGCATCTTCTTGATCTATGTGCCTTCACATTAAATTCATTTTGATCCTTAAATCTAATATTTGTCAAAATATGTTCTGTGCTCGGTGACTTTGGTGACTATCTTCTCTTGTATCTGACTTCGCTTGTTTAACAACCTTTCTTGGTAACTGACCTTGCTCGGTTGTCAAATTTTCTCAGTGACTGTCTTTTCTTTTCTCGACCGACTAACACTAATTGATAGGTAACTAGGTTTTTCCCTTTACCGATTTAACCTCTCTGCTTTACCAATTTAATAACAGTAAAAACAATTATACCAATTGTTCCTTATCATTGTCTGATCTTTATTATATGCCCAATTAAGTTCCTCTCCGATTGATATGGTAACTTAATATAAAACAGAAATCAATTGCTTGACATCAATGAAAAAATAACAACTGATCTGACCATTCTACTTTCTTGTATTCTTCTGAACTTGGTCTTCATCACCATTACCATCAGTTGGTTAACAATCTCCCTCTTTGGCATTGATGACAACACTATCAATTAATGATGGTATAACTTGATCTCTCTGTACTGTCTCTACTCCCTCTTATCTTGTTCTTCCTCTTTGTCTTCTATCACATTCTCCCTATTACATGTAGACTCCTTTACTTGTAATCATCACTTACTTCTCCCTTATGTATTCATCAATTACTTACCTTACTTCTCCCTCTTTGACAACAATGCCAAAGATCAATACTCTTAAAACCTTGTTTAGGTAGTGAATCATACTTTGGGGATACTGATTTATCTTTGCATACATAAACCATTTCACAACTTCAGGCATCACCTAAAGTGTGATCACTAGCATCAAATCAAAATTAAGATATTCTAATGTATCCTAGAATTGATGCAACATGCCTCTTGCATTAAATGATTTTGGATAGGGGTAGGACCCCTAATTTACCTCTGAGATACTCAAAATAATCCTTTTGTAGTGGTTTGGTGAATATATCAACAAGTTGTTCTTTTGAATTCACATATTCCAACATTACCTTCTTGTCTTGTGATTTCTCTCTCAAGTAATGATACTTGATAAATATGTGCTTGGTCTTTGAGTGCATTACTAGATTCTTTGATATATTTATAACACTTGTATTGTCACAGTAGATAGTGACTAGATCAGTGATCTCTTCTTGCATACCTTCTAGTAGCTATGGATCGACACAACATTTGCACAGTTTATAGTTATAGAAACATACTTAGCCTCGACAGTAGACTGTGATATATAACTTTGTTTCCTTTTTAGCCATGTAACTAGTCTTTCTCCTAGAAAGAAAGCTCCTCCACTTGTACTCTTTCTATCATCAATGTTTCTAGACCAATCCGTATCAGTGTAGACTTTCAAGTCAAAGTCCCCTCCTTTATTATATAGTAGGCCAAAATCCTTAGTACCTTTCAGATATCTAAAAATTCTCTTAACTATAGATATATGTGTTTCATTTGGTTAAGAAGAAAACCTTGCAATAATTCCTACCGCATGAGTAAGATCAAGTCTGTTGTGCACTACATATTGCAACTTACCAATCATGGATCAGTAGAGTGTCTCATTAACTTCTTGTGACTCATCCTCTTTAGATAACTTGTAGTCAGTGACCATCGGTGTTCCAACCAGTTTTGAGTCATCCATACCAAAGGTCTTTAGGATCTCCTTGATATACTTTAATTGTGTAATATAGATCCCAACCTTTACCTATTGAATTTGAAGTCCAAGAAAGAATTTAATCTCTCAAATCATAGACATTTCAAACACCTTTCTCATCTCCTCAACAAAAGATTTGCACAATGTGTCATTTCCTCCAAAGATGATGTCGTCAAAAAATATCTCTGTAATTAAAACTTTGTTAGTACTATCACATTTCAGATACACATTGTTGTTGTCACTAGTTCTTTGAAATCTTTCATACCATGCTCGAGATGCTTGTTTCAAGCCGACTCACCAAATAACTTAATAGCTTAAACAATTATACATCTCATAATATGAAAATTAATTATTCAAACTCAGTTAACACCAAATTTAATGAGGATACCCAATATGGGAAAAACCTCTGTGGGGATTGTGACCCACAATAAAAATGTACCTTTTTGAAGTACGCTCGGTTAAGAACTTATCCTGTTAAAGATTGCAAACACATTTTCTAGATGTGACCCGGTTAAGGGATTCACCTTAGATATGTTAAGATCTTCAACCTGTTAGGATTAGCCTTGCTAGAGGACTTTAAACACTCTTTTGGAATGTCACCCACGTCTAGGATTTACAAATAGGATTGTTAAATCCACTCAGTTAAGAGATTTTCTTTGTTACAAATGCTAATAAGAAACAGTAAAATTTTTATCTGTAAATATAACAACTACCTTTTGATTGTGTCATAATGTTTATACTCACATGAATACTAACATCACATACTCTATTTGTCTCTTATTTAGATTGTAGATTATGCTCTTTCTTCTTCTCTATTCTGCTCGGTAAGTTCTATTTTTCAGCTTCTTCTACTTCTTAATTCAACTCGCCAGTATCATAATCTCTGTTCATTTATCATCCTTTATATAGAAAAAATTTAAAATTTTCTCTAAAGCAATGTGAGTACCCTTAAAAAACTTTTGAAGAGACCTCATTAGAGTGCAAGTAAAATAAGACCTAATGATTTGTATGAAATACCAATTGGGGAACATGTGAAAAACTTATTATGGAGTAAATATAATGGGCCATATCTTTTAGCTACCATCTTTGGTGTGTTTTGAAGAGGGTCATTTGGAGGTGTTCACTTAAATCTGCATTTTGCATATTTCCTAATTTTATCAAGTGACCTACTTTGCATACTTGTATCTTTGGCCGAATTAAGTCTCATGAAAGAAGGATTATTCTGAGGTGTTGTAGACATGAGAGAGAATCTCCATTTCCATTTTTAGATTCCTGTGAGTTCATATGACAAGTTTTCCAGAGTCATTTTATTTGCAATTTATGTTGTTTCTCAGAGTCTGAAATGTAGAATTATGAAGTTGCTTATTTTGGAGGTTCCAAATGTGCACTCAGTTCAAGGACATGAGGAATTGAATGTTCCCCCATACTAAAAACATGGAAATGTACCTTCATGAAGATTTCTAGACATGTGCCATTCCATCTGATTAGTTTGCTCTTTCAAATCCAAATCAAGTTTATGCAACTTTACTGATTTTAAAGTCTCACAATTGGTAAGAGGCTGACTTTAGGGATTCACATTGATTGACCAGTTGATGACCCGAAAAATATAACTGAAAATTTGTTCTCTCTATGTGAAAATGAATCCAATTCCAGGCCCCTAGCCCATAAGGAGTTCATCTTATGAGTTTGTGAAGTGAGATCCAAACAAGATTTATTCAGTTTTCAATCAATGCATCAGTAAAGTTTTCTAGGAGGCTGACTTTGCAAGCAAATATTTTGGTGCCGGTGGAACGTTATAACAAGTAAGGTGACTTCTTATGCTTTATGTATGTTATATTACTACTGGGATCAAGGATTGAGCCTCAAGACATAATCTGATATCTTTTCAAGGGAAAATCAAAAGGCAATTTATCCAGATTATCATTGTTTGAGAGAATTAAATTGCTAAGTAGTCATTTTTAGAGGATTGAGGTTTTGTATCAAGCGGTTTTTTGCAGATGCCAATTATGGATCTGTACTCTCTATATTTAAATGTTTCCCCACATACAGGGGCAAAGCCTGAAGACATGGTTTTCTATTTTGCGAAGGTCAATCCAAATGAGATTTATGTTGTTTTTACATCTGTATCTACACAATTTTTTAGAATTTTCAGAATGACCGTGTTTGATCAATTGTGACTTGCACATGGGGTTGAATCATTTGAAACCCATTTTCATGCATACTTATTGTGTTTGAATGAATCTCTATGATGAGTGTCAGGGTTCCTTGATGCGATTCAGTCAGATTTTGAAGCTAGTTCATGAGGCTAGTTGTTGTTTATATGATCAGTTTGCAGCTATATAAAGCTTGGCTCTAAGTGATCACCAACTAAATCAGTCGTGATCAAATTGCACTAAAAGATACATTTGGACAATATGGAAGGTGAAGATCAGTTTCAATTGATGTGTTTTAAACAAGAGCTCAGCGAAAACATTTATTTTAAAGCTCAGTGGCTTTTCGGATCTACCTCCTAGTTATTCTGTATTCTGAGAAAAAAAATTGTTTTCTAGTAAATGCATGTTGGTGGGTAGGAAGCTAGTCCATCTATCTCTGCCAGTGTTTCTCCTTGCCTGGGCAAAAATGAAAGCTTTTGAACAGAGTGTGGAGATCCATCAAAGTACAGTTTCTTTGAATGTTTGGCTTGCCATGTTTGCAGCATATATTTTCAAATAAAGTGTGGTGGCACAGTTTGTAAACTTAGACGATATTACTGTTTAATGTCATGTTGGTAAATTGAAGTGAGGACATGACTGCGCAATAATTAAAAGGGTGATTTTGAACTCCATTGTCCTAAAATCAAGCGCTAGGTTGGTGGCTGATTTTGTCACATTTAAAAAAGATGGAGTTACTGAAAAAGATTTTGCAACTAGATGCATATCCAAAGATCAGTGAAGATTTATACCAGAGAATCTTTTCTAGTGGTGTGATTACAATACTATCATCTACTGTGATTGTGTTTCTCTTCTTCAATGAGATGAGTTTGTTCCTTTACGGTATTACTGAGAATGAGCTTATTGTGGACACATCAAGAGTTACTGAAAAAGTATTTCAAATGCAAAAGCATGTGTTAGGGGGATGCACAACATGTTTATAACAAAAAGTAAAAAATTATTTAGAAACAATCAAATAAAATGCTATTGGAAAATGTAATTACCTTACATGCTGCGTGGAAGACCAGATAGGCTTGCGCAGTAAATGGAGAGGCCAACACATGGTCTCAAAACTCTCAAAGAAACTACCTAGGCAATCCCTTTCACACCAACGTATGAAAGGAAGTTTTTTTTTAAAAACAATGCCAAGTGGAAATTGTGCAAGATGAGGAGGTCTACGCATTAAATGCAAGTTCACAGTTGAAAGAATAGAAAGGAGGCTATGTTGGATTTAGAGGAGCCTGCGCAGTATGGAGGTAGAGACAAAGAACAAGGGAGTCCAGAGCTATGAATGTGCACACTTATTCAAATATTGAAAACATTACCAAATCAAATTCCATGTTGATAGTCTGCACAAACATAAAGGAGGAGAAGAAATGTTTTATAACTTTGATGCAAGTGCAATGTTGAATGTTTGACACCTTGGGCAGCATGCCAGTGAGGTTAAAGACAAAAACCAAAGCCTATTTAATGGCCTGTGCAATGTCTATGAGAGGTGCTACATTTTTTATACAATGGAAAGTCTACGCAACATCCTTATGAAGCCTGCGTAGCTAGTAGCTAGCTTGAAGGAAACAAAAAGATACGCATCGCAAGGCATAAATCAATGGAGAGACTTGCATGGGAGAATGAAGCCAAGTGCCTGCACAATGAGGAAAGGGGCTTCCAATGCAGAAATAAATAAAAATGCAATTCCAAATTGGTAGGAGGAAGATTACTTGGAGGAGCCAGCGCAGAGCATGGAAAGGACTGTTAAAAACATTCAAATGCATTGCAAATGCAATTTGCAAATACAAATGAGAAAGGAAAGGATCCTGCGTAGGGGATAGCTGGAGAAGGCCCACACAGTATTAGAGAAATGAATTTTAAAACCAAATTTTAAAAATAGAACATTGAAAAGAGGGAGTCTTCTGCGTGGAAGTTGCAATATGCAAGATACAAAAATCCCCAGGAAATACAATATGGAGAATCCACCATATTTTGCACAACATGAAGAGAGGAGCTTAAAAAACATGAAAAATGAGAAAATGCATTATCCGACATGCAGCGTGGGCTTAAAATTTCAGATGCTTAAATAGTAAACCACTTGGATGATATGTAAAGAAAGAGCTAGAGGCTCCTTGGTGGGCCCTTGGCTAGTGGCATGTAGGCGATGGTGGACCCTAGTATTTTGGATGCACATGAAGAGAAGATTTAAAAACTTCATAAACTTAGTCCCACATTGCTGGTGGGAAGGGATTCAGAGATTTTTATAACAAAAAACACACAGATGGTATTTTGAAGAAGAAGCTCAAAGGATTTGCATGTGTGTGGAAGGTGGTGCCTTGAAATACGTGCTAGCAATAATGAAGGATAAACAACCTAATTTTGGATTGGCCCACAAGAATGACGTGGCAGAAGAAGCATCCAAAATGGGCACAAATCTAGAGGCAGCAAGATGGACGGTTGTCGTAATGCCTCATGAGAAAGGTCCAAGGAAGTTATCATCAAGGGAATGCAACATCGTGACGTGTGGCGCTTGGAAAAGTGGCGGGCTAGGCATAGTAGGGTGATGTAGATGCCTAGGTGAACCTGCAGACCAGTTAGAGAGTGCCATGTAGCAAATAATGGTGTATTCTATTGGAAAGCTACAATGTAAACAATTATTTTTTTGTCATTGATGTCAAACCTTAAATGGTGAGACTATTACTATTTGTTTGAGTACCATATCTATTGATTGCTGAAGAATATTTGAAGGCAGGGATAATAAGAAGACCGAGTGAAATGGTTGAGTTATGGGAAATTACAAGGGTACTTGATCAGTTGACACATTGACAAAGTAATGTGTTGTTTATCTATAACACTAAGTCAAGATTTTAGTTTATTGGGAACAGTATATGCCGAGCGAAGTTTGTGTCGACCGAGCACCAGTGTATGTCGAGCATAATTTCTAAGTGTCGACCGAGCGCCAGTAAATTGCTGAGGAAATAAGTGATGACCGAGTGGAAGAACACAGTGTTGATCAAGTGACAATATTTTGGTAAATATTGAGATTTGAGATCTCTGGCCAAAATAATTGAATTTATTGAGATATGTAAAGTTAATTAAGGATAAGCATGAATGGTCCACATTATTTAAATGCATGGGTAACCATAATTAATGCATGGATCTAGGATTTAATTATTGATTGCTTTGGATAAGTAAATTAAATGTAAATGATGGAAAGATCCGTTGGATCCAACCTAACCTAAGATCTACGATCTTGATTAAGTGGAAAAGATTTATTTCACCTAGATGAAGAGGTATAAGATAACCTGGAGGGGTTATTCAAGTTGTGAGATGTATGTGCTAAGTGTATGCAAGAGGATTGCATGGTTAATTGGCTGATTGACATGATCTAGCAGAGAAGGTTGAGGAAAGAAGCAGAGAATTGTGAAAGTGATTGCTTGACTTATTTCCAAGTAGATCTAAAGATTGAAATGAGAATGGAGGCCACTCAGTGAATTAGAATAAGAGTTGAATTGTATTTGGATTTGCAAAGTAAGTTGTATGTATCAGATCACACCTGATGATTACTTTCTAACCATTGTATCAATTAAAATCCATTAACCAGGTTGACCTAATAGTCATTTTATAAATCCTTTGAGCAAGGTGACATTCAAGAGGAATTTTATAAGTCCTCTAACAAGGCAAATCCTGAGAGAGTGATTAAATCCTTTAACCAGGTCACATTTAGCAATGTGTTTTGTAACCTTTAAGAGGGTTGGCTCCTAGCAGAGCTCACTTCAGAAGAGTGAAAACTTGGCAGCATGTTACTGGTGTTTTTTCCCAAATTGGGTTTCCACGTTAAATCTTGGTGTCAACTTGTGTGAATGTTTATGTTGTGTTCTACTGTTAAGTTTCTGCAAGCTGATTACATTTGAACAGTAAATTGCATATTTATGTTGTTGATTTATATTGTTGCTATCGAGTAGATTTGAGTTGTTTAAAGTGATATAAAGTTTCAATTGGTACATCTAGACCTATGGATAACTGATTCACCCCCCTCTGAGTTATTCTAAATTCATTCTAACAATTGGTATCAGAGCTTTGGTCTCTTGAAAATAGTTTGAAGTTACTTGGAGCAAAAGATCAAGATGTATAAAAAGGAGGTACCAAAGCTGAACAAAGATAACTTCCTTGCATGGTAGAGTTTGATGAAATTGCATTTGGCTGGTATTGGAGATGCTACTAAATTCTATATTGAACATGATTATGTAGCCCCAACAACACCTCTCACCACTGAATAGTTAAGAGAAAAGTAGGAACACAATCAAGCAATGTTGGAGATCGCATCATCCTTAAGCTATCTTGAATTTGAAGACATAAAGAACTCTAAAAATGCAAATCAGATGTGGGATACCCTAACAACCATCTATGGAGGAGATACAAATATTTTGAGAGCCGTATCTGAAAGTTTAAGAGGTAAGTTTGATGAAATGAAAATGCAAGAAGGAGAAAATATAGTTATATATTGTGGTAGGATAAAAGAAGTTGTGAATGCTATTAGAGGGGCTAATGGAGCCATTGATGATAACACCATTATGAGAAAGGTACCGAGGACTCTTCTTCTTGTATATACTATTAGAGTCTCTACAATTCAAGAATTGACATGTAATCCTAATAATAATTTGACTTTGGAAGGTCTGGTAGGCAGACTTACTGCATTTGAGATGTCAAATTTTGATAACTATAGTCCACAAGCTATTGAATCTACATTCAAGTCCTAGTTGGTCCTTAACAAATCAAAGAAAGGAAAGAAATGTGTGAACAGTGAGAGGGACACTACAGATGATGATCTGGAAGAAATTGAGGCACTTATGACAAGAAGACTATCTAGAGGAAAATGAAAATTCAAAGGTAAACTTCCTATTTTTTGTTTTTCATGTAACGAAGTTGGTCAAATTGCCGCTAGATGTCCTGATAAGAATGACAAAGAAGAAAGAAGAGACAACAAGTACAAAGATAGAAATGATGACTGAGACTTTAGAAAGTATAAGGATTAAAAAGACAAAGGTAAGAAATATTTCTATATAGATGAAGAAGCTTCTAATAGTGGATCTAATTTTTTTGATGAAAATGATATATAAGTTGTGTATGTTGCTATGAAAGATTATTCTGATGATGATGATGATGAGAAAACTGCTTTAATTTCTTATATGAGTAAAGGTGACCATTGGATTATTAACAGTGGTTAGTCACATCACATGACTGGTGATAAGGATAAATTTGAGAACTTAGATCAGTTCAAAGGTGGTTATGTTAAATTTGGTAATGATGCACCATGTCTTGTTAAAGGGAACATATTAATTAGATTGACTGACAAGATCATATGTGATAATGTATATTGGGTTGATGATCTTAACTATAATTTATTGAGTGTTGCACAGATGAATACTTCTGGTTACAGAGTTGAGTTCCATCACAAGAAGCCAAAGATCTTTGATGCCACTGGAGAACTAGTTGGAAGTGGAGAGCAGACAAAACGTAACCTGTTCTATCTGGACTTAGCTGATGAGACATGCTTGTTGCACAATATAATGATGTTTGATTATGGAATAAAAGGTTGTGTCATGTAAAATTTGATAACTTGGTAAGCATAAGCAAATTGAAAAAGGTTAGAGGGCTGCCTAAGTTAAAGTACCCTGAAAATGCAATGTGCAAGCAATGTCAATTGGGAAAAATGACTAAATCTAGTTTCAAGAGCAAGACTCATACTTCTGAGGAAATTATGGAATTGATTCATACTAACCTTTGTGGTCCCATTGGTGAGAAAAGTTATTGTGGAGATAGATATTTCATTCTATTTGTTGATGATTACTCTAGAATGATGACTGTTATGTTTCTTAATGAAAAATATGATGCATTCCATTTATTTAAGTGGTACTTGGCAAAAGTTGAAAAGGAGACAGGTAAAAGTTTGAAATGTTTGAGATCTCACCGAGGAGGTAAGTTTATTTCTAATGAGTTTAACATGTTCTGGAATGACCGAGGTATAAAAAGAAAGATGTTCGTGCCTGTTAACATATTGTTCATTCGTGTTTAACTATGCATATATTATATATATATATATATATGTATATATATAATATTAATAATAATTATTAATATATATATTTCTCTGATAAATATATATTAGAACGAACTCATATATATATATATATATACAGATATATATATATATATATAAATATATATATATATTATTTATTAATAAATGATATGTATAATGAACAGTCACTTCATTTAGTATCAACAGCCACATCTCTCTATAATGAATAGTCACAACTATTCATTATAGATTCTATATATAAATACAAATATATTTTTGTAGAATCAATCAATCACCAAGGCAATTGCATTCTACTACATATTAGTTTATACATTATCTTCAGATCTACATTTCTTAACATGGTATCAGAGAAAAGCCTGGGAGTTGATAGTTGAGGAAAAATTGATTTGAAGATAATTGATATTGTAAGCAGATCACATATATATTGCAGAAGACATTGCATTGAGTATATCGCAGAGAATATAAGATATAATTGAAGAGGATATATATTGAGATCGCAGAAACTATAATACATCGTAGAAGATTAATTCATATTGCTGAATATATTTTGAAGACATTATTGTATTAGAGTTTGATATCGATCAAGTACAAATCATTATATATACTTCAACGATAATCAATATTGAGCATCACAGATTAATATATTTTCAGATCGTTGATATTTATCAGTTCAATATATTTACATTGTAATCTGTAACATGAGAAAGAGATGAATGCAGTCCAAATCCGTAACATGGTAAGAAAGACGTGGAATAAACAAATATCTGGGCAGTGAAACCTAAAATGGCTATGCAGTAGCAACCATGTTTGACCCAACAGTCAAATTAATTAATTAAAAGTGTCAGGATTAAATATAAAACACATGTTTCTGGACGAGAGCAGAGTAGAATGGAAGGTAAAGAAAGAAAGAGGTGGGACTGAGTTTTGACTATGATGGCATGCCACACCTCCCACAACCTTTTCCCCTTCTCTTGTCCCTATGTTTCTCTTAAATAGTAACACATCATGTTACACATCACATCACACGTCATGACAGGGGTGCCAAATATACGGAGAGACCCGAAGAGAAGGGTCATGGGTCATGGAAAAGTGGTGATGGAAGATATATTATAAACAAAAGGGTTGACTCTCTATCATCAAATGACGACTATATAAGAAGATATTAATAACAAAAAAATAGATAGATATAACAATGACTTCATCATATTATGAGATGAAAAAAAGGAGATTACCTTCAATGATAATCATAAAAGTTTATAAAAATGGTGGTTTCATTATTTACATGAATATCGATCATCAGAAGATGGCAAAACATAATTCAAACTAAATGGACAGAGATTAAAGATTAAAACATATATGTATTTATATCTTAATCACACTACTGACTAAATACAACAACTAAAATAAGTCTATGTTAGACGACATCTAATGAAGTGTGATTTATAAACTGATGGTGACAAAAAAAATAAAATAAAATAAAATGATCATATGTCATTTTCAAACATAAGTATATTGGAGCCTGAACTTCATATGATGTGTCCCATAATTATATTGGAGCTCGCGGCTTCATACTGTAGCCTGTAATTTCATATTGGAGAATGTCCAAAAGGTTATCCACAGATGGAAGCTAAGCAAGAGATTCAGTTTGCAGTTTGCAGTTTATCACCAGATGTTCTTTTGCAGTTTGCTGTTATCACTAGATACGTTT
>MU227963.1:176414-201983 GCA_018584345.1 Thuja plicata | reverse complement strand
TTGGATTGGGCCATATATCATGATATGAAAATTCTACAAATCTATTAAACTCTCTCTCAAGAGGGAGTGTTAACATATTGTTTGTTCATGTTTAACTATGCATATATTATATATATATATGTATATATATAATATTAATAATAATTATTAATATATATATATTTATCTGATAAATATATATTGGAACGAGCTCATATATATATATATAAATGATATGTATAATGAATAGTCACTTCATTTAGTATCAACAGCCACATCTCTCTATAATGAATAGTCACAACTATTCATTATAGATTCTATATATAAATACAAATATATTTTTGTAGAATCAATCAATCACCAAGGCAATTGCATTCTACTACATATTAGTTTATACATTATCTTCAGATCTACATTTCTTAACAGCGCCTAGGAAACCACCACATAATGGTATTGCTAAAAGAAGAAATAGATCTATCATGGATTGTGCCAGAACAGTAATGATGGAGAAAAATGTTGCACAAAAATAGTGGAGAGAAGCTATGAGCACAACAGTCTATACCCTGAACATAGTACAAGTCAAGAAAGGTACTAATGCTACACCTTATGAGCTATGGTATGGATATGCACCTAATGTAAGACATTTCAATGTTTTTGAAAGTAAATATTTCATACTGAAGGACAACATAAATGGAAAAATTGATGCTAAAGATGAGGAAGGCATATTTCTTGGCTATTCAACTAAAATTAAAGAATATAAGTGTTTGAACTCTAACACTAACAAAATTGTGGAAAGTGCAAATGTTAGAATTGATGAATATGCAGAAACAAATGAAGCAGAAAGCATACAAAAACCTGAAAGTTACAAATCATTTGTCTATCTAGATAAGGAAGATTCTAATGTATTACCTAAACCTAAGAATGAGGTTTCCGAGCAATAACTAGCACCTGCCGAGTCACAGAATGAGGTTGTCGGGCAACAGGAGGTAATTGGTGAGCTATCTGATGAAGATGGCAAGACACAAAATCAACCTGAATTGAACTAGACTAATGAATCTAAAGAAAAGAAAGAAACTACTCTAGCAAAGTATGTGAGGAAGCACCACAAACCTGATCAAATCATAGGATCAAAGGATTCTACAGTTATGACAAGAAGTAAGTTGAGAGATGGTACATGTTTTCTATGTGATTTAGAGCCTAAAACAGTAAAATATGCTTTAGAAAATGAAGAATGGATTCAAGCCATGAATGAAGAGTTTGAATAGATTGAAAAGAAAAAAACTTGGACACTTGTACCCAGGGCAAATGACAAAAATGTAATTGGTACTAAGTGGGTATTTAGAAATAAGTTGAATGAACATGGAAAAGTAACAAGGAATAAAGCTAGAATGGTATGCAAGGGATATGCACAAGAGGAAGGAATTTATTATGGAGAAACATTCACCCCAGTTGCAAGGTTGGAAGGAGTCATAACCTTACCTGCATATGTAGCCTACAAATTTTTTAAAGTTTATCAGATGGATGTAAAGTCAACATTTCTGAATGGGATATTAGAAGAAGAAGTGTACATTGAACAAGCCAATAGATTTGTTGACCCAAGCAAGAGGAACATGGTTTTTAGACTACACAAGGCACTATATGGTCTGAAGCAAGCACCAAGAGCATGGTATGATAGATTGCACAATTATCTGATAAAGATTGGATTCACAAGGACCAATGACAACATCAATCTGTATTTGAAGACAGAACAAGATAAAGGTACTTTATTAGCTGAAATTTTTGTTGATGACATTATATTTGGTGGACAAGATGTGTTATGCCAAACATTTGCAAAAGAGATGCAAACTGAATTTAAAATGTCTATGTTTGGTGAAATCAAATTCTTTGTTGGCTTACAAATATATCAAATGAAGAATGGTATCTACATTACTCAATCAAAATATGTCAAGGAGATACTAAAAATTTTTGGAATGGAAGAATCAAAACCACTAAGTACACCCATGGCTACTAGACATAAGTTAACAAAAAATGATGATACAAAAGAAGTGAATCAAACCCTTTACAGGGCAATGATTGGAAAGCTGCAATATGTTGTGCACAATAGACTTGATATTGCTCTAGTTATTGGAATTGTTGCAAGATTTTCTGCCAATCCCAAGGAAAATCATATGATGGCAGTAAAAATAATTCTGAGATATTTGAAGGGTAGATATGAATATGGTCTGTATTGCAAAATGAGTAAAAATTTTGAACTCAGAGTTTACACTAATTCTGATTGGGATGGAAACGTGGATTATAGGAAAAGCACTACATGTGGCACATTTATTTTGGGAAAGAGATTGGTTTTCTGGACAAGCAAGAAACAAAATTGCACCTCACAATCTACAGCTGAAGCTGAGTATGTGGTAGCAACAGTTAACTGCTCTAATATTGTGTGGTTGAAGATACTATTAAAAGGTATGAAAGAGAAGATCACAGAACCAGTTGTTATATATTGTGATAACACAAGTGCCATTAATATTTCTAACCCTGTGATGCACTCTAAGAGAAAGCATATTCTATCAAGTATCATTACTTGAGGGAGCTAGTTCAAAACAAGGAAGTGAGAGTGGAATATGTGCATACTAAGGAACAACTAGCAAACATATTTACAAAATCTCTACCCAAGGATGCTCATGGGTATCTGCGAGGTAAATTAGGGGTGATTCCCCTAACTGAGGCTAATTAGTTTAGAATGGAAGTGTTGCATCAAATGTTGTCTTCAGGATATTTGACACATTGATGCACATGAAGTCACACTTTAGGATGCTGCCTAAAGTTGTGAAATAAAGATAAGGACAGAAAAGAGGATTAGTCATAAGCAAGATGACAGAAACAACATAATACAAAATTAGAATAAAATAATCTGCATGATGAAGATTTCAACATCTTTGGCATTATTGTCAAAGAGGGAGAGTTTACTACTTAGCTACTTAGAGAGAAAGGGAGAAATTACTAAAAGAGGGAGTCTACAGATGAACACAAATAGAAAGATTTCAGTGTAATTATAGACACAGAGGGAGAAATGTTTTATAGGATGAAAATAAGAATGAAGCTAAAGACATTAAAGAAGATTTGATCATATCATGGAACACAGGAAATTTTTTTGGATTGTATGGTAACTATGTTTGTAAAATTATTGTTTTAATGTTTAGTGTTGCCATCAATGCCAAAGAGGGAGATTGTTGGAAAGCTACAATGTAAACAATTATTATTTTGTCATTGATGTCAAACCTTAACTAGTGAGACTATTGCTATCTATTTGAGTACTATATCTATTGAATAATGAAGAAGATTTGAAGGCAAGGATAACAAGAAGACCAAGTGAAATGGTTGAGTTATGGGAAATTACAAGGGTACTTGATCAGTTGGCACATTGACAAAGTAATGTGGTTTTTATCTATAACACTAAGTCAAGATGTCAGTTTACTGGTAACGATATATGCCAAGTGAAGTTTGTGTCAACTGAGCACCAGTGTATGCCAAGCATAATTTCTAAGTGTCGACCGAGCACCAGTAAATTGCTGAGGAAATAAGTGATGATTGAGTGGAAGAACACAGTGTTGACCGAGTGGCAGTATTTTGGTAAATGTTGAGATTTGAGATCTCTGGCTGACATAATTGAATTTATTGGGATATGTAAAGTTAATTAAGGATAAGGACGAATGGTCCAGATTATTTAAATGCACGAGTAACCATAATTAATGCATGGATCCAAGATTTAATTAGTGATTGCTTTGGAGAAGTCAATTAAATGTAAATGATGGAAAGATCTATTGGATCCAACCTAAACTAAGATCTATGATCTTGATTAAGCGAAAAAGATTTATTTTACCTAGATGAAGAGGTATAAGATAACCTAGAGGGGTTATTCAAGTTGTGAGATGTATGTGCTAAGTGTATGCAAGAGGATTGCATGGTTAATTGGATGATTTCCATGATCTAGCAGAGAAGGATGAGAAGAGAAGAAGAGAATTGTGAAAGTGATTGCTTGACTGATTTCCAAGCAGATCTAAAGATTGAAATGAGAATGGAGGCCACTCAGTGAATTATCATAAGAGCTGGATTGGATCTGGATTTGCAAAGTAAGTTGTATGTATCAGATCACACTTGCTGATTACTTTCTAACCATTGTATCAGTCAAAATCCTTTAACCAGGTTGACCTAATAGTCATTATATAAATCCTTTGAGCAAGGTGACATTCAGGAGGAATGTTCTAAGTCCTCTAACAAGGCCACTCCTGAAAGAGTGATTAAATCCTTTAACCAGGTCACATTTAGCAATGTGATTTGTAACCTTTAAAAGGGTTGGCTCCTAGTAGAGCTCACTTCAGAAGAGTAAAAACTTGGTAGCATGTTAATAGTGGTTTTTCCCAAATTGGGTTTCCACGTTAAATCTTGGTGTCAACTTGTGTGAATGTTTATGTTATTTTTTACTATTAAGTTTCTGCAAGATGATTACATTTAAACAGTAAACTGCATATTTATGTTGTTGATTTATGCTGTTGCTACCGAGCAGATCTGAGTTGTTTAAATTTTTATAAAGTTTCAGTTGGTACATCTAGACCTGTGAATAACTGATTCACCCCCCCTCTCAGTTATTCTAAATTCATTCTAACACATTCTTGGTACAAAAGGGTGAAATGATGTAGAAAATGCAGGAAACATAGGCATAAAGTGGTAAAAGCATTAATATAAGGATGAATATGCAGATTAATGTGAAAAATAAATAAAGGATATAGTTTAAAGTGAAGATATAAAGAGAGGACAATGAAAATCAAACTCATTATATTATTATTAGACAATAAACCATTGAAAATTAAATATATCTGTATAAGAAACATGAATAGGAGCTCACGGGAAAATGAACTTTCAAAGGAAAAAAAAGTATGTAAAATATGATTTCAAATACATTCAAAGAGGGGTTTTTAGATTTTGATAAGGAGAAGCAATTGGAATAGAAAAAAATCAGATTTTTGTGAGGAAGAAGATATTTTCTTGGGTACAGACAGGTGTCGGTGACTGAAATGGTTTTCTCCATTTCTCATATATCTGGGTTTTTCTCCATGGCAATGTGGTTGAAAAATTTACACTATTGGGCAGTTTTTTGACTCTTGAATCTTCATTTTTTGAGTTACTTTGTCTTGTAAATGTACATAATTAGATTATTTTTCAATAAAGAACAATGGGACCCCTGTGTGATATTTGTTGATGTCTTTGTATATGTTGTTTTAATTATTGTGTGTTAATTTTTAAGGCATTTTAATGCACTGGTTACAAGGTAGCTGTGAGCTTGTTTCCGAGTTTCTTTCATGGAGAGATTAATTCTTAGAGGCCAAATTTGAGGGTTCAAGATTTGCATACGAATTTGATGTCTGGGTATTGGATTGAGAAGAGTTATTTGTAAGGCACTTCACTTGGTTTCTGTGTGTTTGGAGTTGGGGAGTTTTCTGGAGAAGTGTATTCACTTGACTTTGTTGGCCAATAGATGAGGCACTGGTCCTTACTTGTCTTGCAGTTTTCATCATCAATCCATTAAATAAATTCACCTTTACTTTATGCTGAAGAGCATACATGTCATGTCTTGTGTTGCAGAATACAATCTCTTTTGGTGTTTCTTTGAAGAAGTGAATCCATGGGTTAGCCTGCCTGAGCTTAAAGCTTGAAGAGAAGAAGGATTTAATCCTTATTATAACATTGACCATTTCCCTAGTTCTTAGAACCCTTATGCAAGTGGGATCCTGCATAAGATTGGTTGAGCATTCGATTCCAAATTTATACAAGTCTAAGAACTATCCAAAGTTGCATTTGCATAATGGGGTTTAGCTAGAGAGTGCTGATGTATGCAAAGATTAGTTATGTTTTAGGTACACCCAGCTGAGCGCGTGGAGATCAAAGTATAAGGAGGATAAAATCCTCATCAATTAGCCTTTTCTTTCCCCTCAGTCTGTAGGAAGAAGGATATTCATGCAAGTTGGACGAAGATCCCCAAGTGTGGTTTGCATATTATCTTTTAGAACTGAGGAATATAAGAAAAATCACTAACAAAATGACGACTCTATTGGGGATGTGTTAGAAATTTTGTTTTATTAAAACCCAAAAATTATAATCTATTGGAGAAGTGAAGGTTATAAGCTCATAGGAGCTAATCATTTGTTTACCATTTCTGAACCAACTTGTGAATTTTAATCCCACATCTTTGTGGGTGGTGACTCTTAAGTCTTGTGCAGCCTAGTAGCATTAATTTAAATGTAAAAATTCAGAGCTTCTCAGTATATTGTTTGCAGATCTGAAGCCTTTGTCAGTTTTTTTTGGCAAGGAAGGAGAAAATATCAGTTGGTTGTTTGAGTATGTTTACTTCTTCTGGCCGTGAAAGAGTATTTCAGCAGCAACAAAAAAGGTATTCTACTTCTCATGTATTTTTATTTCATGAGAATTGAGTGATATAAATAGATTGCCTCTATTGAGTGTTTTCAGCACTAGGAAAGAGGTGTATTCAAATTAATGTCATGTCAAATTTCTTTCCACCTAAAGTTCAGACCAGCAAGGGTCTTTCAAAATCCTTTCATACCAAGAGGTATGAGCCATTGTGTTTTGATGGCATTAAATATTTCCCACATAATGTGCCTCATGAAATCAAAGATTATTTGCCAACATTTTGTGGAAATCAAATTGTTTAAGCAAGTCATCATGTTCAAATGTTCATTGATTTATTGGGTGACTTTGAAATAAAGTATACATGAAGTTGTTTGTTCAAACTTTTAAGGATGATGCTAGGGACTGGTTTACTTTTTAACCAGCTTGTTCAATTTCTTCTTGGGATGAATTAAATTTTGCTTTTATGGAACAATTTGGTGAGACAATGAATTTGAGTGATGTATTTACTGATTGGTTGAATCTTAAGATTGAAGAAGATGAATTAGTTCCTGATTTTAATATCATATTTGCAAGAGCTTTACATGAAATAACTGAAAGTAGTAGACCTCAAGATCATGTGTGTGTTATGGTTTACTTTGATGCATTTGAAAAGAAGATGAGTTATAGGTTGAGAGACAAGGAACCTATAAATTTGCATCTGCCTTTTAGGACAACAATAGAGATTGAAAACAATGCCAAGTACGGATTGACAAAGAATCATTTCTCTAGAGGGATTTGCCGACAAAATGCATTTGAGAATGGACAAGAGTATTATGATAAATTTTCATCTCCAAGTAGGTGTATTGATACCTCTATTTTAGTCTCTAATCAGGTCTTGAATTGAGATTTGAATAGATGTATTGTTAATGGTCTTTTGTTGCATATGGAAGAAAATCTAATGATGATAGCAATGCATATGTCCAAGAAATGGTAGCAATGAATGATGTTTCAAATAATTATGATGGTGACTTTCTCAATAAATATTTGCCTTACAAAGTTATATAAAAAATACCCTCTCATTTTGATCCTAGATGCAATAATACTAACAATGTTTTGAATACTGAAGAGGTTTTACACTCTTATGAGGATCAAGAGGATGCTAAAACCTATGTTTCACAAGAGAATGATATGTTGGAAGATGCTAATCCATTGTTGTTATGTGAGCCTAGTGTAGCATGGGAAGATAATATAATTCATGGAAGTGAATGGAAATCAACATGTGAAGGTAAGAGTATCTTCACCAATTCTGAAAATAATCTTTTACATTAGCGTGACACAAATGAGTTTGATATTAAGAGCTTTGAAGTGGATTTGGTGTGAAAATTTAAGTAAAGAGGGATAGTAGATGATGGTCTTCCTTATGAGATGGAGTATGATACTATCTTGCAACCTTATCATGATATTATGGATGAAAACCAAAATGAAGATCAATTAGCTGAGTCTTTTTAGTCAAAGGGCAAGGTGCTAGATGAGTGTGTCATTGAAATCCCTCCATTTAATGATGATCAGCTTCAAGATATGAATTTTTTGTGTAATGAAAATCCTACACATAATGAGAAACCTGAGGATGATTGGTTTCCTTCCCCATCTTCTCTGGTTGAAGAAGGTAGTATAAATTTGTCATCCACTTCTTTGCCTAGTAAAAGAGGTGTTGAATATACTTATAGTGATATCTCTGATTTTAAATCATATGCTAAAAGTGATTATGACAGCATGGGTATTAATGTTTTCAAATTTTTTACTAATGATGCATTTGATGAGGACATTGATATGGATCATCCATCTCTTTGCTACCATGTTAATATGGTAGAAAAACACGGTGTTTTTAATCCATTGTTTGAGGAATGCATTGAGTTTTCAGATTTTATTTATTCAGATTTTGATGTTGAAATGTGTCAATATCGAGTAAGAAATCAAAATGTATCTCTTCCTGGGCTAAAAATGAATGTGAGTTTGAATTTGCATTTGATGGGTTCATTGTTCCATGTAGTGAGCACGATTATGATATTGATCAACTGGCTTTTTGTGACCATGTGGGTAATTTGTAAGTGGAGGAGGTTTCCAATCCGTGTTTTGAGGAACATGTTGATATGTCTTTCCATTGTGAAGTTTTTCCAGATTTTGGTATTCATGGCTTATGTGAGTATGAGTCATCTAGTTTCTTTGTGGATCAGCTGGTTATTGAGGAGGTAATGCAAGTGGAGCATGATGGTTTTAATGGTGATGCATTTTCTTATTGTTATGATTCTTTTGTTCTAATATTTTCTGATGTGAAGAATGAGTTTCATACTTTTTGTTTTGCTGATTCCAATGGAAGAAGTTCGAGAGGTATGAATGAAATTGTAAACAAGGTATTCTTCATTTTTATGATTCCTTGTGAGTTTGAAAAACAAATATACAAGTACATTTTCATTTTTATATTTGTATGCCAAGATGAAAATCAGATTTATGATAAAGGAAAGTATAAGTGGCATGTGTTTGGTGGTCCGGGACCACCGAACAAGGTGTAATATTTTGCTGGTTTGAAGAGTGGGCTTTGAGTTTCAGGGTAGTCTGCCTCTACCAATGATTATGAATTATGTGTGTGCCCGCATGGGGCATGTGTCCCTAGACAGAGCCATTATTTGTACTCTCAAATTTTGTACAAATTTGGAGTGACCAATTTAAAATTATCTCTAAGGTAAGGTGAGTACCCTTAAATTTTTTTTGAAGAGACCTCATTAGAGTGCAAGTAAAATGAGACCTTATGATTTGTATGAAATACCAATTGGGGAAAATGTGAAAAATCTATCATGGAGTAAATAAAATAGGCCACAACTTTCAGCTACCAGATTTTGTGTGTTTTGATGAGGGTCATTTGGAGGTGTTCACTTAAATATGCACTTTGCATATTTCCTAATTTTATAAAGTGACCTACTTTGCATGCTTGTATGTTTGGCCAAATTAAGTCTCATGATAGAAGGATTATTCTGAGGTGTTGTAGACATGAGAGAGAATCTCCATTTCCATTTTCAGATTCCTGTGAGTTCATATGACAAGTTTTCCAGAGTCATTTTATTTGTAATTTATGTTGTTTCTCAAAGTCTGAAATGCAGAATTATGAAGTTACTTACTTTGGAGGTTTGAAAATGTGCACTTAGAACAATGACGTGAGGAATTAAATGTTCCCCAATACTAAAAACATGGAAATGTACCTTCATGAAGATTTCTAGACATGTGCCAATCCATCTGATTATTTTGCTCTTTCAAATCCAAATCAAGTTTATGCAACTTTACTGATTTTAAAGTCAGACAATTGGTAAGAGGCTGACTTTAGGGATTCACATTGATTGACCAGTTGATGACCCGAACAAGCTAATTGAAAATTTGTTCTCTCTATGTGAAAATTAATCTAATTCCAGGCCCCCAACCCATAACGAGTTCATCTTATGAGTTTTTGAAGTCAGATCCAAATAAGATTTATTCAGTTTTCAATCAATGCATCAGTAAAGTTTTCTAGGAGGCTGACTTTGCAAGAAAATATTTTGGTGTCGGTTGAATGTTATAACAATTAAGTTGAATTCTTATGCTCTATGTATGTCAGTGTACTACCAGGATCAAGGATCGATCCTAAAGACATAATCTGATATCTTTTCAAGGGAAAATCCAAAGGCAATTTATTCATATTATCATTGTTTGACAGAATTAAATTGCTAAGTAGTCATTTTCAGAGGATTGAGGTTTTGTATCAAGAGGTTGTTTGTAGATGCCGATTATGGATATGTACTCTCTATATTTAAATGTTTCTCTGTATACAGGGGCAAAGCCTCAAGACATGGTTTTCTATTTTTGTGAAGGTCAATCCAAATGTGATTTATGCTTTTTTTACATCTGTATCTACACAGTTTTTCAGAATTGGCAGAATGACCGTGTTTGATCAATTGTGACTTGCACATGGTGTTGAATTGTTTGAAACCAATTTTCATGCATAATTATTGTGTTTTAATGAATCTCTATGATGAGTGTCAGGGTTCCTTGATGCGATTCAGTCGATTTTGAAGCTAGTTCCTGAGGATAGTTGTTGTTTATATGATTAGTTCACAGCTGTATAAAGATTGGTTCTAAGTGATCGCCAGCTAAATAAATCATGATCCAATTGCACTAAAAGCTACATTTGGACAATATGGAAGGTGAAGATAAATTTCAATTGATGTGTTCAAAACAAGAGCTCAGCGACAACATTTATTTTTAAGCTCAGTGACTTTTCGGATCTACCTCCTAGTTATTCTGTATTCTAAGAAACAAATTTTTATTTGTAAATGCATGTTGGTGGGTATGAAGCTAGTCCATCTACCTCTACCAGTGTTGCTCCTTGCCCGTGCCAAAATGGAAGCTTTTGAACAGAGTGTGGAGATCCATCAAAGCATAATTTCTTTGAATGTTTGGCTCTCCATGTTTGCAGGATATGTTTTCCAATAAAGTGTGGTAGCACAATTTGTAAACTTAGAGGATATTAATGTTTAGTGTCGTGTTGGTAAATTGAAGTGAGGACATGACTGTGCAGCAAGTTAAAAGGGTGATTTTGAACTCCGTTGTTCTAAAATCAAGCGCTAGGTTAGTGGCTGATTTTCTCAGATTTAAAAAAAATGGAGTTAGTGAAAAAGCTTCGACAGCTGGATGCATATCCAAAGATCAGTGAAGATTTATACCAGAGAAGATTTTCTGGTGGTGTGATTCCAATACTATCATCTACTGTGATTGTGTTTCTCTTCTTCAGCGAGCTGAGTTTGTTCCTTCATGGTATTACTGAGAATGTGCTTATTGTGGACACATCAAGAGTTACTAAAAAAACATTTCTAATGCCAAGGCATTTGTTAGGGGGATGCACAACAAGTTTATAACAAAAAGTGAATAAGGCTTTAAAAACAATCAAATAAAATGCTATTAGAAAATGTAATTGCCTCACTTCAGAAGACTAAAAACTTGGTAGCATGTTACTGGCAATTTTTCCCAAATTGGGTTTCCACATTAAATCTTGGTGTCAACTTGTGTGAATGTTTATGTTGTGTTTTACTATTAAGTTTATGCAAGCTGATTACATTTGAATAGTAAACTACATATTTATGTTGTTGATTTATGCTGTTGCTACCAAGCATATTTGAGTTGTTTAAAGTGCAATAAAGTTTCAATTGGTACATCTAGAACTATGGATAACTGATTCACTCCCCTCTCAATTATTCTAAATTCATTGTAAAAATTGGTATCAGAGCTTTGGTCCATTGAAAATAGTTTGAAGATACTTGGAGTGAAAGATCAAGATGTATAAAGAGGAGGTACCAAAGTTGAACAAAGATAACTTCCCTGCATGACAGAGTTTGATGAAATTGCATCTGGCTGGTATTGGCAATGCTGCTAAACACTATATTGAACATGATTATGTAGCCCCAAAAACACCTCTCACTACTGAACAGTTAAGAGAAAATTAGGAACACAATCAAGCAATATTGGAGATCGCATCATCCTTAAGCTATCCTGAATTTGAAGACATAAAGAACTGTAAAAATGCAAAGCAGATGTGGGATACCCTAGCAACCATTTATGGAGGAGATACAAATGTGCTAAGAGCCATATCTAAAAGTTTAAGAGGTAAGTTTGATGAAATGAAAATGCAAGAAGGAGAAAATATAGTTCAATATTGTGGTAGGATAAAAGAAGTTGTGAATGCTATTAGAGGAGCTAATGGAACCGTTGATGATAACACCATTATGAGCAAGGTACTGAGGACTCTTCTTCTTGTATATGCTATTAGATTCTCTACAATTCAAGAATTGAGATGTACTCCTAATAATAATTTGACTTTGGAAGGTCTGGAAGGCAGACTTACTGCATTTGAGATGTCAAATTTTGATAAATACAATCCACAAGCTATTGAATCTGCATTCAAGTCCCAGTTGGTCCTAAAAAAAATCAAAGAAAGGAAAGAAATATGTGAACAATGACAGTGACACTACAAATGATGATCTGGAAGAACTTGAGGCACTTATGGCAAGAAGACTATCTAGAGGAAAAGGAAAATTGAAAGGTAAACTTCCTACTATTTTTTTTCATGTAACAAAGTTGGTCATATTGCTGCTAGATGTCCTGATAATAATGACAAAGAAGAAAGAAGAGAAAACAAGTACAAAGATAGAAAGGATGACCGGGACTTCATAAATTATAAGGATTACAAGGACAAAGGTAAGAAATATTGCGATATAGATGAAGAAGCTTCTGATAGTGGATCTAAAAATTATGATGAAAATGATATAGAAGTTGTGTATGTTGCTATGAAAGATGATTTTGATGATGATGAGAAAACTGCATTAATTTCTTATATGAGTAAAGGTGACCGTTGGATTATTGAAAGTGGTTGTTCACATCACATGATTGGTGATAAGGATAAATTTGAGACCTTAGATCAGTGAAAAGGTGGTTATGTTAAATTTGGTAATGATGCACCATGTCTTGTTAAAGGGAAAGGATCAATTAGGTTGACTGACAAGATCAGATGTGATGATGTATATTGGTTTGATGGTCTTCGCTATAATTTATTGAGTGTTTCATAGCTGAATACTTCTGGTTACAGAGTTGAGTTCCATCACAAGAAGGCAAAGATCTTTGATGCCACTGGAGAACTAGTTGGAAGTGGAGAGCAGAAAAAAGGTAACCTGTTCTATCTGAACTTAGCTGATGAGACATGCTTGTTTGCACAATATAATGATGTTTGATTATGGCATAAAAGGTTGTGTCTTGTAAACTTTGATAACTTGGTAAGCATAAGAAAATTGAAAAAGGTTAGAGGGCTGCCTAAGTTAAAGAAATCTGAAAATGAAATGTGCAAGCAATGTCAATTGGGAAAAATGACTAAATCTAGTTTCAAGAGCAAGACTCATACTTCTGAGGAAATTATGGAATTGATTCATACTAACCTTTGTGGTCCCATTGGTGAGAAAAGTTACTGTGGAGATAGATATTTCATTCTATTTGTTGATGATTACTCTAGAATGATGACTGTTATGTTTCTTAATGAAAAATCTGATGCATTCTAGTTATTTAAGTGGTACTTGGCAAAATTTGAAAAGGAGACAGGTAAAAGTTTGAAATGTTTGACATCTCACCAAGGAGGTGAGTTTATTTCTAATAAGTTTAACATGTTCTGCACTGACCGAGGCATAAAAATAAAGATGTCCATGCCTAGGACACTACCACAAAATGGTATTGCTGAAAGAAGAAATAGATCTATCATGGACTATGCCAGAACACCAATGATGGAGAAAAATGTTGCACAAAAATATTGGAGAGAAGCTGTGAGTACAATGGTCTATACTCTGAATAGAGTACAAGTCAAGAAAGGTACTAATGCTACACCTTATGAGCTATGGTATGGATATGCACCTAATGTAAGATATTTCAATGTTTTTGGAAGTAAATATTTCATACTAAAGGAAAAAATAAATGGAAAAATTTATGCTAAAGGTGAGGAAGGCATATTTCTTTGCTATTCAACTAAAAGTAGAGCATACAACTATTTTAACTCTAACACTAACAAAATTGTGGAAAGTGAAAATGTTAGAATTGATGAATATGTAGAAAGAAATGAAGCAGAAAGCATACAGAAACCTGAAAGTTACAAATCATTTTTCTATCTAGATAAGGAAGATTCTAATGTATTACCAAAACCTAAGAATGAGGTTTTTGAGCAACAACTAGCACCTGCCGAGTCACAAAATGAGGTTGCTGGGAAACACGAGGTAATTGGCAAGCAATCTGATGAAGATGGTGAGACACAAAATCAACCTGAATTGAATGAGAATAATGAATCTGAAGTAAAGAAAGAACCTACTCTAGCAAATTATGTGAGGAAGCACCACAAAATTGATGAAATCATAGGATCAAAGGATTCTGCAATTATGAGAAGAATTAAGTTGAGAGACGGTACATGTTTTCTATGTGATTTAGAGCCTAAAACAGTAAAAGATGCTTTAGAAAATGAAGAATGGATACAAGCCATGAATGAAGAGATTGAACAGATTGAAAAGAAAAAAAATTGGACAACCATCCATCTTGATACCTCGGGATTCATTCCCATTTCAGATGCTTCTTCTACCACATCATCTCACCACATCATTCTTGTGGGCCTTGTCAAAATTAGTTTGTTTTTCCTCCATCATCACTAGCACATATTTCAAGGCACTACCTTCCACACATGTGCAAATTCTTTGGGATTCTTCTTCAAACTACCATCTATACATTTTTGGTTATAAACATCTTGGCATCCCTTCCCACTAACAATGTGGGACTAAGTTTTTGAAGTTTTTAAATCTTCTTAGCATGTGTATCCAAAATACTGGGGTCCACCATCACCTAAATGCCACTAACCAAGGGCCCACCAAGGAGCCTCTAGTTCTTTCTTTAGATATCATCCAAGTGGTTTACTATTTAAACATCTGAAAGTTTACCCCCACGCTGCATGTGGGATAATGCATTTTCTCATTTTTTCAGGTTTTTTAAGCTCCTCTCTTCATGTTGCGCAACTTCTGGCAGATTCTCCATATTGTATTTGCTTGGGATTTTGTATCTTGTATATTGCAACTTCCACGCAGAAGACTCCCTCTTTTCAATGTTCTATTTTTAAACTTTGGTTTTAAAATTCATTTCTCTAATACTGTGTGGGCCTTCTCTAACTATCCCATTGGAAGGATCCTTTCCTTTCTCACTTGTATTTGCAAATTGCATTTGTAATGCATTTGAGTGTTTTTAACATTCCTTTCCATGCTCTACACTAGCTCCTCCAATTAATCTTCCTCCTGCCAATTGGGAATTGCATTGTTATTTATTTCTGCATTGGAAGCCTCTTTCCTCATTGCACAGGCACTTGGCTTCATTCTCCCACGCAAGTCTCTCCATTTATTTATGCCTTGCGATGTGTAGCTTGTTGTTTCCTTCAAGCTAGCTACTAGCTACGCAGGCTTCATAAGGATGCTGTATAGACTTTCCATTGTATAAACAATGCAGCACCTCCCATAGACATTGTGCAAGCCATTAAATAGGTTTTGGTTTTTGTCTTTAACCTCATAGGCATGTTGTGTAGGGTGTCTAACATTCAACATTGCACTTGCATATAAGTTATAAAACATTTCTTCTTCTCCTTTATGCCCACGCAGACTATCAACATGGCATTTGATTTAGTAATGTTTTCAATGTTTGAATAAGTTCACATATTCATAGTGCTAGAGTCCCTTGTGCTTTGTCTCTACCTCCATACTGTGCAGGCTCCTCTAAATCCAACGCATCCTCTTTCTTTTCTTTCAACTGCTAACTTGCATTTAATGAGTAGACCTCCTCACCTTGCACAATTTACACTTGGCATTGTTTTTTAAAAAAAACTTCCTTTCATAAGCTGGTGTCTCCAATGGCATTGTGTTGCCTTTAAAAGGGATTGTGCAGGTAGTTTCTTTGAAATTTTTGAGACCATGTGCTGGCCTCTCCATTTACTGTGCAGGCTTATCTGGTCTTCCACATAGCATGTAAGGCAATTAAATTTTCCAATAGCATTTTATTTGATTGTTTCTAAAGCCTTTTTCACTTTTTGTTATAAACATGCTCCACAATCCCCTAACACATGCTTGGCATTTGAAATGCTTTTTCAGTAACTCTTGATGTTTCCAAAATAAGCTCATTCTTAGTAATACCGTGAAGGAACAAACTCAGCTTGCTGAAGAAGAGAAACACAATCACAGTAGATGATAGTATTGTAATCACACCACCAGAAAAGCTTCTCTGGTATAAATCTTCACTGATCTTTGGATATGCATCCAGCTGCCGAAGCTTGTTCAGTAACTCCATTTTTTTTAAATGTGAGAAAATCAGCCACCAACCTAGCGCTTGATTTTAGAACAATGGAGTTCAAAATCGCCCTTTTAACTTGTTGTGTAGTCATCTCCTCACTTTAATTTACCAACACAACATTAAATATTAATATCCTCTAAGTTTACAAACTTTTCCACCACACTTTATTTGAAAACATATCCTGCAAACATGGCGAGCCAAACATTGAAAGAAACTATGCTTTGATGGATCTCCAAACTCTATTCAAAAGCTTCCATTTTGGAATGGGCAAGGAGAAACATTGGCAGAGGTAGATGGAATAGCTTCATACCCACCGACATGCATTTACTAATAAAAAATTATTTCTCAGAATACAGAATAACTAGGAGGTAGATCTGAAAAGTCACTGAGCTTTAACAAAAATGTTGTCGCTGAGCTCTTGTTTTGAACACATTAGTTAAAATTGATCTTCACCTTCCATATTGTCCAAATGTAGCTTTTAGTGAAATTGGATCATGACTCATTTAGCTGGTGATCACTTAGAACCAAGCTTTATACAACTGTGAACTGATCATATAAACAACAAATAGCCTCAGGAACTAGCTTCAAAAACTAACTGAATCGCATCAAGGAACCCTGGCAATCATCATAGAGATTCATTCAAACATAATAAGTATGCATGAAAATGGGTTTCAAACAATTCAACACCATGTGCAAGTCACAACTGATCAAACATAGTCATTCTGACAATTTTGAAAAATTGTGTAGATACAGATGTAAAAACATCATAAATCTCATTTGGATTGACCTTCATGAAAAATAGAAAACCATGTCTTTAGGCTCTGCCTCTGTATGTGGGGAAACATTTAATATAGAGAGTATAGATCCATTATTGGCATATGCAAACAATCACTTGATTCAAAACCTCAATCCTCTGAAAATGACTACTTGGAAATTTAATTATGTCAAACAATGATAATCTAAATAAATTGCCTTTGGATTTTCCCTTGAAAAGATATCAGATTATGTGTTGAGGCTTGATCCTTGATCCTGGTAGTACACTGACATACATAGAGCATAAGAAGTCAACTTACTTGTTATCCGTATGGGGAAATATTCAATTCCTCATGTCCTTGAACTGAGTTCATATTTTGGAACCTCTCAAACTTTTTCCATTAGAATCAACACAACCAAAAGTATGAAACTCATTCTTCACATTAGCAAATATTAGAAAATATGAATCATTACAATCAGAAAATGCATCACCATAAAAACCAGCATGCTCCACTTGCATTACCTCCTCAATAACTGATTGATCCATAAAGAAACTAAATGACTCATACTCACATAAGCCATGAATACCAAAATCTAGAAAACTTCACAATGGAAAGACATATCAACATGTTCCTCAAAACACGGATTGGAAACCTCCTCCACTTACAAATTACCCACATGGTCACAAGGAGCCAGCTGATCAATATCATAATCTTGCTCACTACATGGAACAATGAACCCATCAAATGAAAATTCATACTCACACTCATTTTTAGCCCAGGAATATATACATTCTAATTTCTTACTCGATATTGACACATTTTCAACATCAAAATCAGAATAAATCAAATCTGAAAACTCAATGCATTCCTCAAACAATGGATTAACAACACCATATTTTTCTACCATATGAACATGGTATCAAAGAGATGGATGATCCATATCAATGTCCTCATCAAATGCATCATTAGTAAAATTTTTGAAAACATTAATACCCCTGTTGTCATAATCACTTTCAACATATAATTCAAAATCAGAGATATCACTATAAGTAGATTCAACATCTCTATTATTAGGCACAAAAGTGGATGACAAATTTATACTACCTTCTTAATCCGAGGAAGATGGGGAATGACACCAATCATCCTTAGGTTTCTCATTATGTGTAGGATTTTCATTACACAAACAATTCATATCCTGAAGCTGATCATCATTAAATGAAGGGATTTCAATAACACACTCATCTAGCACCTTACCCTTTGACTGAAAAGACTCAACTAATTGATATTCATTTTACTATTCATCCATAATATCATGATAAATTTGCAATATAGTATCATACTCCATCTCATAAGGAAGACCATCATCTACTATCCCTCTTTCCTTAAGTTTTGACACTAAATCCACTTCAAGTCTCTTAATATCAAACTCATTTGTATCACACTGATGTAAAGGATTATTTTCAGAATTGGTGAAGATACTCTTACCTTCACATGTTGATTTTCATTCACTTCCATGAATGCTCTTACCTTCCCATGCTACACTAGGCTCACATAACAACAACAGATCATCATCTTCCAACATATCATTCTCTTGAAAAACATAGGTTTCAATATCCGCTTGATCCTCATAAGAGTGTAAAACCTATTCAGTATTCAAAACATTGTTAGTATTATTGCATCTAGGATCAAAATGAGAGGGTATTTCTGATATAACTTTGTAAGGAAAATATTTATTGAGAAAGTCACCATCATAATTATTTGAAACATCATTCATTGCTACCATTTCTTGGACATATGCATTGCTATCATCATTAGATTTTCTTCCATATGCAACAAAGGAACATTAACAATACATCTATTCAAATCTCAATTCAAGACCTGATTAGAGACCAAAATAGAGGTATCAATACACCTACTTGGAGCTGAAAATTTATCATAATACTCTTGTCCATTCTCAAATGCATTTTGTCAGAAAATCCCTCTAGAGAAATGATTCTTTGTCAATCTATACTTGGCATTGTTTTCAATCTCTATTGATGTCCTAAAAGGTAGATGCAAAGTTTTAGGTTCCTTGTCTCTCAACCTATAACTCATATTTCTTTTCAAATGCATCAAAGTAAACAATAACACACACATGATCTTCAGGTCTACTACTTTCAGTTATTTCATGTAAAGCTCTCACAAATTTGATATTAAAATCAGGAACTAATTCATCTTCTTCAATCTTAAGATTCAACCAATCAGTAAATACATCACTCAAATTCGTTGTCTCACCAAATTGTTCCATAAAAGAAACATTTAATTCATCTCAAGAAGAAATTGAACAAGCTGGTAAAAAATAAAAATAGTCCCTAGCATCGTCCTTAAAAGTTTGAAAAAACAACTTGATGTATACATCTTCATACTTTATTTCAAAGTCACCCAATAAATCAATTAACATTTGAACATGATGACTTGCTGAAACAACTCAATTTCCACAAAATTTTGGCAAATAATCTCTGATTTCATTAGGCACATAATGTGGGAAATATTTAATGCCATCAAGACACAATGGCTTATACCTCTTGGTATGAAAGGATTTCGAAAGACCCTTGCTGGTTTTAACTTTAGGTGGAAAGAAATTTGACATCACATTAATTTGAATACACCTCTTTCCTAGTGCTGAAAACATTCAATAGAGGCAATCTGTTTATATCACTCAATTGTCATGAAAGAAAAATACATGAGAAGTAGAATACCTTTGTTGTTGCTACTGAAATACTCTTTCATGGCCAATAGAAGTAAACATACTCAAACAACCAACTGATATTTTCTCCTTCCTTGCTAAAACAAACTGACAAAGGCTTCAGATCTGCAAACAATATACTGAAAATCTCTAAATTTTTACATCTAAATCAATGCTACTAGGTTGCACAAGATTTCAGAGTTGCCACCCAAAAAGATGTGGGATTAAAATTCACAAGTTGGTACAGAAATGGTAAACAGATTATTAGCTCCTATGAGCTTATAACCTTCACTTCTCCAACAGATTATAACTTCTGGGTTTTAATTAAAATTTTTTTCTAACACATCCCCAACAGAGTCACTATTTTGTTAGCAATTTTTTCTTGTATCCTTCAGTTCTAAAAGAGAATATGTGAACCAGACTTGGGGATCTTCATCCAACTCACATGAATCTCCTTCTTCCTACAAACCGAGGGGCAAGAAAAGGCTAATTGATGAGGATTTGATCCTCCTTCTACTTTGAGCTCCACATGCTCAGGCGGGTGTACCTAAAACATAACTAATCTTTGCATACATAAGCACTCTCTATCTAAACCCCATTATGTAGATGCAACCATGGATAGTTCTTAGACTTGTATAAAATGGGAATAGAAGACTCAACCAATCTTATGTAGGATCCCACTTGTATAAGTGTTCTAAGAACCAGGGAAATCTTCAATGTTACAATAAGGATTAAATCCTTCTTCTCTTGAAGATTTAAGCTTAGGCAGGCTAATCCATGGATTCACTTCTTTAAAGAATCTCCAAAAGATTGTATTTTGAAACACAAGACATGACATGTATGCTCTTCAACATAAAGTAAAGGTGAATTGATTTAATGGATTGATGATGAAAACTGCAAGACAAGTAAGGACCAATGCCACATCTATTGGGCAACAGAGTCAAGTGAATACACTTCCCCAGAAAACCCCCCAACTCCAAACACACAAAAACCAAGTGAAGTGCCTTACAAATCACTCTTGTCAATCCAATACCCGGACATCAAATTCGTATGCAAATCTTGAACCCTCATATTTTGCCTCTAAGAATTAATCTCTCCATGAAAGAAACTCGGAAACAAGCTCACATCTACCTTGTAACTAGTGCATTAAAATACCTTACAAATTAACACACAAGAATTTAAACAAGACATACAAAGACATCAATGAATATTGCACAGGGATCCCATTGTTCTGTATTGAAAAATCATCTAATTATGTACATTTACAAGACAAAGTTACTCAGAAAATGAAGACTCAAGAGTCAGAAAACTGCCCAGCAGTGTAAATTTTTCAACCACATTGCCATGGAGAAAAACCCAGATATATGAGAAATGGAGAAAACTATTTCAGTCACCGACACCTGTCTGTACCCAAGAAAATATCTTCTTCCTCATGAAAATCTGATTTATTTCTATTCCAACTGCTTCTCCTTATCAAAATCTGAAAACCCCTCTTTGAATGTATTTGAAATCATATTTTACACACTATTTTTGCCTTTGAAAGTTCATTTTATCGTGAACTCCTATTCATGTTTCTAATGTAGATATATTTAATTTTTAATGGTTTAATGTTTAATACTAATGTTATGAGTTTGATTTTTATTTTCCTCTCTTTATATCTGCACTTTAAACTATATCCTTTATTTATTTTGCACATTAATCTGCATATTCATCCTTATATTAATCATTTTACCACTTTATGCTTCCATTTCCTACATTTTCTACCTTATTTTACCATTTTGTGCCAAGAATGTGTTAGAATGAATTTAGAATAACTGAGAGGGGGGGATTAATTAGTTATCCACAGGTCTAGATGTACCAATTGAAACTTTATAGAACTTTAAACAACTCAGATCTGCTCAGTAGGAACAACATAAATCAACAACATAAATATGGAGTTTACTGTTCAAATGTAATCATCTTGCAGAAACTTAACAGTAAAACACAACATAAACATTCACACAAGTTGACACCAAGATTTAACATGGAAAACCAATTTAGGAAAAACCACCAGTAACATGCTACCAAGTTTTCACTCTTCTGAAGTGAGCTCTGCCAGGATCCAACCCTTTTAAAGGTTACAAAACACATTGCTAAATGTGACCTGGTTAAAGGATTTAATCACTCTATCAGGAGTGGCCTTGTTAGAGGACTTAGAACATTCCTCCTGAATGTCACCTTTCTCAAAGGATTTATACAATGATTGTTAGGTCAACCTAGTTAAAGGATTTTGATTGATACAATGGTTAGAAAGTAATCAGTAGGTGTGATATGATACATACAACTTACTTTGCAAATCTAGATCCAATTCAGCTCTAATGCTAATTCAATGAGTGACCTCCATTCTCATTTCAATATCTAGATCTTCTTGGAAATCAGTCAAGCAATCACTTTCACAATTATCTACTTCTCTGCTCAGCCTTCTCTGCTAGATCATGCCAATCAACCAATTAACCATGCAATCCTCTTGCATACACTTAGCACATACATATCACAACTTGAATAAACCCTCGAGGTTATCTTATACCTCTTCATCTAGGTAAAATAAATCTTTTTCGCTTAATCAAGATCGTAGATCTTAGGTGAGGTTGGATCCAACAGATCTTTCCATCATTTACATTTAATTACTTCTCCAAAGAAATCACTAATTAAATAATGGATCCATGTGTTAATTACGGTTACCTATGCATTTAAATAATGTGGACCATTTGTGATTATCCTTAATTAACTTTACATATCCCAATAAATTCAATTATGTCTGCCAGAGATCTCATATCTCAACATTTACCAAAATACTGCTCGGTCAACACTGTGTTCTTCCACTCGGTCATCACTGATTTCCTTGAAAATTTACTGGCGCTCGGTTGACACTTAGAAATTATGCTTGGCATACACTGGTGCTCATTCTACACAAACTATGCTTAGTATATACTATTCCCAGTAAATTGACATCTTGACTTAGTGTTATAGATAAATGACACATTACTTTGTCAATGTGCCAACTGATCAAGTACCCTTGTAATTTCCCATATACACCCAATGTGAGTTATTTAAAATTTTTTGGCAGTCAATGTTATATCTTAAAAGATGATAGAAATGGAAAACTTGACTCCAAGAGTGATGAAGGAATTTTTCTAGGGTATTATACCAAGAAAAAGGCTTACAAATGCCTAAACAAAGCCTCTAACAAAATTAATTAAAGTGCAAATGTAAAGATAGATGAATTTGTAGAGAAGAATGAATAGTAAAGCACTAAAGAAACAAAGGAGTACAATAAGTTCACTTACAATGAGGAACCTGAAACTCTACCCTACCAACAATGGAGAGCCCCTGAGCTACAAATCATTGCTCCTGAGCATTAGGCTGCAAATTTCAACGGTCAAGATAATGATCAAAATAATGTGCAAGGTGATGAAGAACAAAATGAAGGTCAAAACAATGATCAAGCTGATAGACAAAGAACTATACCTGTACTTGCAAGATATGTAAGAAGGAACCATCAAGAGGTCTAGATCATAGGAGATAAGAAAGCTGGTACAAGAACAAGAAGTAAGTCTTTAAACTCAAATTGTTTAATTTGTGAGTTTGAGCCAAAATCTGTCAATGCTGCACTAGATATTGAGGAATGGATAAGTGTTATGAATGATGAGATTGAGAAGATTGAGAAGAAAAAAATATGGTCACTTGTGCCAAGACCAGATGACAAGAATGTCATCGGTACAAAATAGATATTCAGGAATAAGATGAATGACAATGGAGAAGTCACAAGGAACAAAGCAAGACTAGTATGCAAAGGGTACGCACAAGAGGAATGTATAGACTATGGAGAGACCTTTGCACCCATTTCTAGGCTAGAAGGAGTAAGAATAATACTTTCTTATGCTGCATTCAAAGGATTCAAGGTATACCAAATGGATGTCAATTCAGCATTCCTAAATGGAATACTTGAAGAAGAGGTATACATTGAACAACCAGAAGGGTTTGTTGATCCAGAAAAGAAGGACATGGTATGTAGAATTTACAAAGCCTTGTATGGATTGAAACAAGCTCCTAGAGCCTAGAATGAATGACTTCATTCCTATCTAATAAGTATTGGATTTGTAAGGACTAGTGAAAACAGTAATCTTTATTTGAAGGAAGATACTGATGCTAACACTTTGATTGCTGCAATATTTGTTGATGAAATCATATTTGGAAGCAATGATATGCTATGCAAATCATTTGCTAATGAAATGAGCAAAGAGTTCGAGATGTCTATGTTTGGAGAGATCAAGTTCTTTCTTGGTCTCCAGATAATGCAACAAGGAGAAGGTATTTTCATTACACAGTCCAAGTACATCAAAGAGGTCCTGAAAATATTCAAGATGGAAGAATCCAAACTAGTTAGAACACCAATGGCTACTGGATGTAAGTTGACAAAAGAAGACAAGAAAATAGAGGTAAATCAGACTTTGTACAGATCAATGATTAGAAAAATCATGTATGTCGTACACACTAGACCAGATATTGCACATGTAGTGGGAATTGTTGCTATTTTTTTGCTAACCCCAGGGAATCACATATAACTACTGTAAAAAGAATTCTAAGATATCTGAAGAATACTAAGGAATTTGGCTTGTGGTATAGGAGAGAAGGAAAATTTGAATTAAAGGTTTTTACCGATGCTTATTGGGCTGGAAATCTTGATGACCGGAAGAGTACAACTAGAGGAGCATTCTTTATGGGTGACAAAATTATCACATGGATTAGTAAGAAGTAGGGATGCATCTTATAGTCTACTACAGAAGTAGAATATGTTGTTGTTGCTGCTGCTAATTGCTCAAATATTACATGGATCAAATAGTTGCTAGAAGGTATGCGTATGAAGATCTTAGAAATAGTGACTATCTATTGTGCTAACACCAGTGCAATAAACATTTCCAAGAATCCAGTCATGCATGCAAAGACTAAACACACCACCATCAAGTATCATTACTTAAGAGAAGAAGTTCAAGAAAAAGAGGTGATACTTGAGTATGTGCAATCAAAAGAACAATTGGCTGATATCTTCACCAAGCCACTACCCAAGGATACATTTGAGTACTTGAGAAAGAGACTAGGGGTCAAACCCTTGTCTACTAGTTAGTAAAAGACTGAAGGCTACATCAGCCTACTTATTGTCAGAATATCATTCATGTTGATGCAAGCAAAAATGAAGAACTTGAAAGCTACATCTATATACAACAGGTATATATATCAGAACCGAGCACCAGAGCATATTGTTGTATTGCTGATGGATAAGGGAAACTCAAGGAATATATTATGGATGGAGAGAAAAGATCACTTGAAATTAATGTCAGATATCTGTAAGATATTTGTTTGGCATTGTTTTCAAAGGGAGAGAAAGTATCCATATTATCACAGTCTTCAGAAAAATAAGAAAGATTATCCATAGGGAGAGAATTTGTATGAAGAAGGAAGAGTTGCTGACAAGACAAAAAGACATCACAAAAGAGAGAACAGTCAAAGGAGAGAAATTAACACAAGAAGAAGATTCAACACATCAGTAAACAAAAAGTTGCAAGAATCAAATCTAAGCTAAAATAGAGCTTACCGACGGTCAGACATTTTTATCGGTTATTAAAACAAACTGTTTGGTAGTTTGATGAATCTCAACAATTGTATTTCATATTGTATTAGAAATAGTATAGTGTGATAATATAAGTTTGTTTCCATCAATGCCAAAGGGAGAGATTGATGACATGTAAA
>MU227963.1:164241-175992 GCA_018584345.1 Thuja plicata | reverse complement strand
AATATCTAGCTGGCAAGAGCTAAAGATAGACTTAACTGGTTGTTTTCTTTGTTTTATTCAACCAGAGTTAAGTGATTGATTTAAAGAAGATTTGTACAGTTGGCATAAAGATAACTATGAGATAAATCAGGAGTTATGCTTTAAATCAGATTGGCTAGATTGTTTTTCACGCCAAGAATCAAGAATCAAGAATTAATGAATATTATGTCAATATAAGAGACAAGCTTAATTCATTTTCGATATTATATTCACAGAAAAGGGATTAAGGGGATTGAATAGAAAGAGGATGCTAAAGAGAAACTAATGAAGAACAACTTCATGTAGTACTAATCAATCAAGCTGAAGGAGAGCTAAGGAATTCTGCAGACACTGACGAACAGTGAGCACAACATCATAGAGCATAAATTATGGAGCACAAAAGAATTGAATTGATATATTGATCAGAGAGGTAATGTACTTAAATAGATCTTAAAATCTACAATTCAAGTTGCATTAGAAATAGGTCATTTTGTTTCAGTTTAATCATTGAAGCATCAAGTCTCTTAATAGAGCATGACTTAACAGTCTTCTATATATTGAGGTACATCCCAAGGAGTGCCAAAAAGGTTGATTCATGAAAGTAGCATTGGATATGCCCAATGCCTATTGATGGTCTAAGAGAGAGGTTGATTCAAGGATGGCAACATTAGATGCCCGATACTAAGTGACAACCTATATGTGAAAAATCCTCTAACAAGGTCACACCTAACAGTGTGTTTGTAACCTTTAGTAGGTTTGGCTCTTAACAAAGCTCACTTTAGAAGAGTGAAAATTTGGGGTACCAGTCCTAGTGGTTTTTTCCCTTAACAGGGTTTCCATGTTAAAATCCATGTGTTATGTGTGTATGGTTTATTACTTTACTTTTTTACATTTCACATATGCATTTCTGGATTTATCAGTATACTTTGCATATTTACTGTATTTCGGTAAATAGTTATATTGCTTATCGATAATAAAGGAAAATAAGGATAGACAAGGACAACCGACAGATAGTTAATCATTATAAGTATTTCATGGCATGCATCTTGTAGGGAAATAATAATCTAAGGTTTATTTGATTGGTGGTTAGAATAAGGATAAGTTTTTGAGGCCACTGATTCACCCCCCTCTCAGTTGTTACTAACACATTTGAGAGCCACCATTCATACTTCTTAGATTCTTGCACGCCATAGATATGAAGCTATAAGACACTTCTTGAGACTTCCTTCTACATGGATTCTCTCAAGTGTAATGGTTTATAGAAGTGTGTCACATTTTGATCACACAAGTTCATTAAATCATATCATTAAATCCATTGCATTGCATTCCATTTCATATCATTAAAAGTTCATCTAAAACATGCATTCATTATGCATTAATCATAACATTCATGAAATCATATAAGAATTTCATCTAGTATCACTACATACATATAATATTGCATTAAAAAATACAAAATCATTGAGATAATCATATAGAACTTCATCCTGCAAATCATCAAAATTTTGAAAAGTCCAATATACAATGATATCATAAAAAAAATCTGAATACATCAAGAGTAAAAGTCATTATAACCTAAAGTACATCATCATAATGAGTATCAAGTACATCAAAAGGGTACACCAAAAATATAAATCTATCATGTTGATAAAATAGAGGAACATCTAGCTATGATGATCCTCTACACTTGTACATGTACCTATAGGGAAAACTTGAGAAGAACCTGATGTTTGGGTAGGATCACTTTCAAACCAAGCAACAAATGTAGCCAAAACTTAATTGACCTAAGCCAAATCACCCCATATTTCTGCCATACCTCAATGGATATCATGTATCTCTTGGATATGTGGAGAAAGAGGAGCTGATGGACCATCTACCTCTACTAAAACTACTGGAGCATCCAGAATATTAGCAACATCTAGTGCACCTTGTCTACCTACTCATTGACCTCTATGAATCCAACCCTGGGGAAAATAGGATCAACTATTCGCCTGTGAGGAAATTGTCTATCAACCTGTCTCTTAGGAATAGTAACTCCTCTACCTCTCATTTTGAGTCTTCCAATAACAACTATACTGCTAGATGGTCTAGTACCATGATAAACCTTAGACTCAGAAAGTCTCATGCCACCTCTACCATGAACAATACTTGGAATAACACTACTATTGGCCTCATGAGATTCTCTACCTGTTGCTACTCTACCACCTGGTAACCTATCCACTAGAGCTTGAGAAACTCGAGGACTAATAGATCTATTGGGATTAATGGGAAGTAGTACTGAGAGGGCAGGGGTGAATCAGTACCTCTAAAAATTTTAACTCTTTTCGCCTTTCATCATTAGTAAACAATCTTTATTGTATTACCGACCATTTTTGATGTTCTTTCTTATGCAAGTAGTATTAATTCATAATCTTTAATTGTTTGCAATCATTCATAGAGACATTCATGAAAATATTAAACACATAACACAAGATATGATATACCAAAAAACTCTTGTTAGGAAGTAAAACTGCGGTGGGGATGGCACCCACAAAACTTCACTATTTGCAAAATTGAAGGGAGCCTATAAAGGCTTACAATTGATCACTTCTGATGATATACCCTGTTAGGAGTAATAAAGTGGAGACCTATTAAGATATACTATGTTAAGAGCTTTAGCAACACTGATTTAAGTGTGCACTCAGTTCAGAGATTTACAATAGGACTGTTAGGTCCACCTTTCTTGAAAGGATTTCTTAAGTGTCCTACACTTGTTAGAATGAGTACAATATGTTTGACCTGACTGTATGCAATCTACAATTGCTAATCATAGATCCATTAAAGCTCTCATAATATGAATATCACCTATAGTGATTGATTAATACCTTTTCTCTGCTCGTCGGTAGCCCGTGTTCTTGTTCTTGAAACTTAATTGATCTGTCTATGTTCTTCTCCATGAATTATCTTGTCTGGTCCTTAGATTCTCTTAGTGGCTAAAATCAACATTGAAAATCATGTTCACAATAGATTGAGCATCTATTTATACAAGTATTTGACCTATTCTAGAATCATGCATTATAGTGTTAACTCTTGATCCAAGGTATACAACTTGACCTCGATCCTTTAGTTTGCATGTTTTAAAATAGTTAAACTGATTAAAAAAATAATAATTACATTGCTTCCTCTGCACATAATGGTTTTAAAACAAATCAAGAAGCTAAAGATAAAACCTCAGTGATTTATCTGACATGGAAAGTCAGATCCACTTTTTGCGGGATGTAACTGACTGCCAGTTCTTGGTTGTCGGGTTGAATTGAAAGTCTGTCAGCATTCCTTCATCTGTCGGGTTCCTCTCTTTGCTATTTTTTTGTGTTGCACTCTTATTAATCATCGGGTTCCTTTAACCTTTTTGTCATTGGGTAACAATGAATAGTGTTTGTCAGGATGCTTTGTACTTGGCAGTATCGGGTAACCTTGGCTTCGGGCAGTGTTGTGCCCTGTCTATCGGTGTAGTGTAGACCGATGGTGTAGATCACGTTTTTCCTTGTATATACTAATGGAAAAATATAATGCCTTCAATCTCCCCCTTTGACATTAGTATCAAAAAATGATATGTGCATAATACTAAAGTGTTTAGTATGTACACCATGTATATCTCTTTGTCATTATATGACTCCCCTAACTGTATGCATCAGTATAGTATAAGTATATGTACATGTATACTTGCCTCTGCACTATACATTTCCTATTCTTTGCTCTTTCAAATGTTTGAATGTACACATCATTTCCCCCTTTATACTAACTAAACTATATGTACATATCACTTCCCCCTTTATTTGATACTCATGACAAAAATGTACAACTTATAAGATGCCAAAAATGTGACAAAAATGTGTAACTTACAATGTGTCAAGAATATGTGAGTGGGTGTTCTTGATATGTTCGAGCAATTTCTCCCATTTATCTTTTAGTATTTCTAGTGCCATGTTCTCTAGCTCTAGCCGTGCATGCATATCATAAATGCTGTCTAGGATAGACATTTATGGGGTGGAAATTAGTGCTTTTTTCCTATGTCATATGTTGCTTTAGTAGTGAGAGTGTCGGTAAGAGTTGTGTTTGAGGCTCATTTACCTCATCTCTAAACTTGGTCTCTGCAATCTAAATGTCTTGTCTTAATTTTTGAGCTTGCTTGAGTTTCTCATTGTGTAATTTTATTACCTCTTCACTATTCCTGAGACGTTGTGCACTTGTTTGAAGATCAACATCTATTTGTGCTATCTTGTTGGTATACTCCTTAGTGAGTTGATCATGATGACATATAACTGATTAAATGATTGATTATATTAATTTGAAGATAATGCAAGACATTAAATCAATTAATGGTTTGTATTGTCATTGATTTCAACTTGATATCATCTGTATGATCATGCCAAAGACTTCATAGAACCAATGGAATAAAGGTTATGCTTCCAGAAATGCATAAAAGTCTAGTATTCGCTAAGTGACAGACTACACCAGCGGAGTGCACACCATCGGTAAAGACAGAGATTAAAGTCACAGTGATGCTCGATGAGTAGAAGACAGTGTTGCCTGATGAAGCATAATCACATGATACCCAATGAGGTAAAAATAGTGTTTCCTGATGAACAAAGATCCAATGATGCCCGACGGACAGAGATCCTGAAGCTAACTGAAGCGACACCGATGGAACTGGCAGTTGTGACCGGCAATGAACTGCAGAATCGAATGAAAGAATAGAGAGATCATAAAATGACAAAATATCTAGCTGGCAGAGCTAAAGGATAGACTTAACTAGTTTTTTTATTTGTTTTTATTTGACCACAATTAAGTAAGTGATTTGTACAGTTGGCAAGAAGATAACTATGAGATAAATCAGGAGTTAAAGCCATAAATCAATTTGGGTGGATTGCTTTTCATGCCAAGAATCAAGAATAAAAGAACCTAGAATTAAGGAAAATCATGTCTATTTAAGAGACAAGCATAATTAATTCTAGTGTGGTCAATACACAATTAGATACATGGGGGAGTGAACTGATAGAAGATGCTGAAAAGAAACTGATGAAGGATTAACTTTATGCAGTCCTGATCAATCAAGCCGAGGGAGAGCTAAAGAATTTTGCAGACACCGATGGATAGTGAATCACAACATCAAAAAGTAGAAAGAGTTAAGTACAAAGGAATTGAATTGATACATTGATTATAAATATATTGTAAGTAAATAGATTTGAAAATTTGCAATTCAGTTGCATTAGAAACAGGTCATTTTGTTTCAGTTTAACCATTGAAGCATGAAAGTCTCTTAACAGAGCAGGACTTAACAGTCTTTTGTAATTGAGGTATATCCTAATAGATTACCAGAAGGTTGACTCATGATACTAGCACCTGTCTTACCTAAAGCCTATTGATAGTCTAAGAAGGAGGCTGATTCAAGGATGGTAGTAAGATTTTGCATAAAGCCTATTGACAGTCATGAGACTGATTCAAGGATGGTAGCATAAATGCCAGATACTTAGTGACAAAATATGTATTGAAAATCCTCTAATAAGGTCACACTTAACAGTGTGTTTGTAACCTTTAACAGGGTTGGCTCCTAATAGGGCTAACTTCAGAAGAGTGAAAATTTGGGGTACCGGTCCTAGTGGTTTTTCCCTTTACAGGGTTTCCATGTTAAAATCCTTGTGTTATGTGTGTATGGTTAATTAATTTAGTGTTTTAAATTCTACATATGCATTTATAGATTGACTGGTATACTCTGCATATTTACTAAGTATCGATAAATACAGTTTACTGCTTATCGGTTATCAAGGAGAAACATGACAGACAAGGTAAACCGTCAGACAGTTATTTGTTTCAAATATTTCAAAGGCATGCATCTTTTTGGGATTTAATAATTTGAGAAGTATTGATTGGTGGATTAAAGTTTAAATTGGATAAATTTTTGAGGCCACTGATTCACCCCCCCTCTCAGTTATTACTAACAGATCAAGCGTGCATAATTTCTGTATCAAGGTTATATCTTCTGAAATAACTGGGTCTATTGTGCTAACCAATTCAAAAATCTTTACCTTTTGCAATGCCACTTCTTGGCTTATCTTCTCTGCTAGCTTGAACTCATATTTCTATTCAAGTCTTTCTTCCATTACCTTCTCAGCATCTATGTTCTAAGATGTGATTGCATCTGTGAGAACCACTAATTGATCAAGCATTGGGGTTGTTTGAATAATATCTACATCTGGTACAATTTGTTGAAGTATGCCTCATGCTATTTCAAGTACCTTAGCTTCCTTTGTGGCTTTTCTAAAATTTTCTTGCATTTCTTTTCTCTCACAAAGTCTTGCATACTTTGTCAATTCAGTTGGATCCAATGTCCTGGGATCAAAAACTGGGATCTCAATGATTTCATCCAAAGTGACTGGATTCTTATGCTTTCTCTTCTTTTTCTTTGAGATTTGTGTGGATGCAGATGTATGAACTACCATTGCTAGTTCATTTGTCCTCTCTAAAGTGCTTGTTGAAGGATTTTTTGAAGATGATTCTTGTGTTTTCTATTTAGGGTGCACCTGTCAATTTTGTGAAGATGTCTCTCCACCAACCTTGGGTGTCTCTATAGATTTTTCTTCTATTTTCTTTTCCAGCTCATCTTTCTTTGCTTCTTCACTCTTTTCTTTCTGTATGTCCTCTTCTACCCTTTGTGCTTCCTCTTTACTTTGATCAGTAGACTTATCTTTATGATCATCAGTTACAACTTGTTCTGCAGTTGTGTCCTTTGTGTCATTTGTGGTGTCTTTTGCTTCTACATCACCTTTGTCCTTGGGTGTGCTTGTATCTTCTAAAGTAGATCCTTCATTACCTTCTAGCATATTTATTTCCTTCATTAATACAAACATATTTCTTTGAGTGCTAACTTGTGCTGTATCCAGAGCAATGTCCTACTCATCGGTTTTGGCTTGTTGAGCAGTGACATCTTCATATTTTTGTATTTGGTCAGTAGGGTCCAGACCTATGATGTCAATTATTGATGTTTCTGGCCATATTTCATCAGAAACATCCATATCCTTGTTTTCTTGGGTCTCTATTTTTTGTTGGTTGATTTGACCCTTGAGAGATATAAAGATTACATTGTCTTCTTTTTGTGGATCCTTATCAGAGTCATAATGTGTGATGTCTTGAATGTCAAGATCATCCATGACTTTTTCCAAATCAATTGGTTCCATATCTTCAACATTGTCCAAAGCAATGTGCTGAGGACTTACCTTGTCTTTCTGATCCTCTCTATGAGGTGTGTCGGTGAGAAGTAATTGATTCTCATGACTTGTTGACTGTGAAGATAGATCTAGGAGTTGTCTCCATTTAGTCTCGGTCATTTTGTCCAGCTCTATAAACTTATCCTCTAGAACTTTGTAAGCTCTTATCTTAGCTACAAATTTTCTTGAGTGCTTCTTCGTTATTTCTTTGATTTCTTCTATCTTAGATTCGGGAGGCATAAGTGTTACAAGTACCCTCTCCCTTGATTCTCTTTCAGTTTGTAGAGCATATGACCATTGTTGAGATATTATATTACCCATCTCTTTGGGTATTTGGTTGAAAAATTCAGCTGGTACATATTTGAATTTTACCATTGATCTAATGATTGACTCTTGTATCTTATTTTTGTCCTTTGGTTTAAGTGTATCCCATTGTCTAATTTTCTTATCATACATGGTGCCAGATGCAGCAATAAATTCAACAACCTCATCAATTGTTTGATTTCTAAAATTTTTCTTCACTACATTAGGCTCATCCTCTTTAGAATCCTCAATGTCAACTTTAGTCTTGACCATTCTTTTCCTCCTCTTTGTAGGTGTTTGTTTCTCTGTTTGTTTCTTTGGTTGCTTAGTTGGTTGTTTCCTCTTATAGGTCCTTACTTGACCTTTCTTAAGAGGTGTGGTATCGGTCTTAGCAGTTTGGCTCATTGTCCTTTGTTTCTTTATAGGAGGTGGAGGTGTATCAGACTCTGTAGCCTCAGATTCTGATTTTTGCTCATCTTTCCCTTCACCGATGGTAGCCTATTCATCAGTTTTCTCTGTTTGTTCTTGTTCCTCCTCATTAACTGGTAGAATCTTTTTAAGATTCTTAACCATCTTATTCTTCTTGTGGACAGTCTTTTTCATTTCTAGGCCTCTTTTTATCTTTGACCTGGCCTCTTCATAAGTGCCAAACCTTGGTTATTTTCTGTCAATTGGCTCATTGATCAATGCATCAATTACATTTGTAGCTTGATCTATGTTCATTTCATAATCAAGAGGGGCTAACCAAGTTGTCCTTGGTACAACCAGTTTTATGTGGGTGAAATCTGTATCCACCATAAAACATATCTCATCCCTATGTTTTTCAATTAGCTTCTCAGGGATCCTCACTCTTTCCATCATCTTTTCCTTGAATTCAAGGAAGTATGCAGTCATAACTGAATCAAAATTATCTCCTAATGACTTAATAAGCTCACTAATTTGTAGTGTGACTCATTTTGTAGTATCCCATTTCACTTTTCCTATTGAAGGAAAGTATTCTTGAAAGTAGAAGAATATACACATGATAAGTGAGCCGAACTTACTTGTGTTATTCTTTGCAGACCTTATTGTCATCATGTTCTCATCAATTTGTTTCAATAGGATCTCACATAGATCCATCTGAATTCCCTTTGTCACTATCTTGTAAGCTGTGCTTACTATTGTTGATGTAATGTTGTTAAGCCTAATTTCTTGGAATATCTTGTAGCCAATTACACATGCACCGAACCTCAGTTCTTTGTCAGTAATGGTGTTTACCTTAAGACCTCTGTTATCCCACATAGCTTTTGTGAGCTTTCCAAGTTCTAGCCTGGAGGGATGCTTATGTGCATTAGGCTTGTAAGTTATTGGATAACTAGTTATAGCATGAAGGACATCCTTAGTGATTTGCTTATGTTGATCTAACCATAGCTTCTAGCCATGCATTCTGCTCAAAACTAACCTAATCCAGTCAATTTTGAAAACCTTTGGGAAATATAGGCCATTTTTTATTCCCTTTACTTGTAGATGCTTATGTTCATCTTTTCAGTTTCCTTCTGCATCAAAAAGCTTCTTGTAAGCTTCATCCATCTCTAGATCACCTATTTCAGTGATCTTGCAGTGAATGTAGGACCTTACATTCTCTATTAGCAAAACCCTAGGTGGAATCTTATAAAATGCACCAGATTCATCGGGTTGCGATGAAATTTCTGAGAATATCTTGTACTTGGGCTCCACACAGGTGTTGTTCTTAATTAACCTAACCACATTCTTCTTTTCATTCTTGATCTTTGTGGTTCTTGAAGTGGTTGCCACCGTATTTCAAATTTAGGGCTTTTCTTGAAAATAACAACTGTTAAGTGGTTGGAAAGGGGTAAGGAGATTATATGTTAATTGTTGTTTGATTTTCTTAGAGTGTATTGAATTCTTTAACCCTAATTTATACTTAATTAAATTTTATTGATTGTATATTGCAATTGTGATTAGGGAGAAGATAAGATGTTCCACCTTTATCCCCAAATGCCCAAATGAAAGATCCAAGTTGATCAACCCAAAGGAGGGATTAATGCACAAATGAATCAACCATTTGGAAAAGAGAACAAAGAGGGAGATCTTAAATTATGTTAATTGAATGTATAGATATGATGTATGATAGTAATTGAAGAAATAGGAGAAATGTACTAACCTTAAAGAATTACAGATCAAAGAATCTTGTTTTTTAAGGTCTATAGAATGTTTCTGGAAAAACTAAAGTATGATCCAGAACCAGAATGCAGAGACAAACAAAACCTGGAAATATTTTCTCGATCCGATGTCATCTTATGAAAAAGGTTTACCTTGACCCACAAATGTCAACCCTGATCCAATAATGTCGACCCTGACCTGCACAGGTCTGATAGAGAATCTGTTCACGTTGTCTGAAAGAAAGATGAAAAGGGTATTTAGATCTATGTCCAAATCCATAGTCTTGAACCTGTACCTGTAAGAAAAAGAGGATTATTTTTTGAGGGGGAGGGGTTTGCCTTAGTCAAACCCTGATTTAGGAATTAACCTTGAAATCACTAAATTATAGAATGCTAGCAAGTAGTAGAATTGAATCTAACAATGAAGCTATGATATTCAATAGATATGCAATGTAATTCAAATGTAACCAAATATGTTAATATGAAATCTTGGAATTTAGAAACCATAAGCCTCCATGATTTTATGCGTGAAATCCACCTTGAAGAGAGGATGAAAGAGTCTCGAGGATGCAAAAGGATCTTGAAGGAAGATCACACCACCATGATGGCTAGATCTAGGGTTATGAATGATAAATCTTGAATGCTTGAACCAAATTCCTTCAAAGGATTGAGAGATTGAATCCTTGATCTTCAATGGAGAACTTTAATGCTTGAGAGGACCACTTGATTAGGAATGCTTAGGAGACTTAGATTGCTTGATAATGGTTGTTGTTAGAGAAAATGAGAGGAAAAGGCTCCCTTTTATATGAAACTAGGGCACAATCTTCTAAGGAGGCCGACATAGGATAATTAAATTTCCATTAAAGCCTTTACCCCTAGGAGAGGACCTATATTAAATATAATTTAGGAATCAACACTTCAGAACCCGAAACAGCCGACTCGAAAGAGGGAAAACTAAATTTTGGATGACCCCTGACAATCAACAAGCTTTCAGATTTGAAAGGGGGACCCTAGTCAGGGTTGAGGTCGACCCAAACCTAGGTCAAGGTTGAGGTCAACCCTAACCTAGGTCAAGGTCAAGTTTGACCTTGACCCAAGGGGTCAGAACCCCTAAAAAACATGCCAGGTGGGGTAGAAGGTGCCCGGAGAGGCCCAATCAGGGTCCTAATCAGGCACAAAAGCAAGGAATGATGTAGAAATGGGAGGATGATATGATGGAGGTAAAAAAAATCCCCTAAGGAGGGCTAAATGTTCTTAACATGGAAGTGCTTCCATTTTAAGACAATACATTAAGCCCCCACTTTAGCGAGAGTATGGAAATCGAACATGCTCATGGTAAAGTTAGAAGAAAGACACCGGTGGATTGCAACAAAGTAGAACATCACTAAGTCAAGGAAACGATTCCTTAGACAAATGATTCTAACTCAAAATAGATAAGGATATGAAAGTAAAGAACAATCAAACATAGAAAATATATATGACTACATAAGTAAGACAAGAACAACACCATAGATAACGTAGCTTCATGATCTAGTCCTACTAGCATGAAAGCGAAAGAGAGAAAAGAGAAAGTGATTACCTCACCTAGTAAGATTCCCACCTTAATATGAATCACCAAGGAGGGAGAGCCCCTAACAGGTTCACCCATAAACTATGCTTGTAATTGTAAATGTGTCTTCTGATAGCTTTTTGAAAAAATTCATAGATCCACATTCTTGTATCACCATGGAATATAAAATGCATGTCCATTCAGGATTTAGCAAATTATGTGCATTACCTTTTGAGGATTTAGAATATTGTAAAATAATAAAAAGGGTGCGTATCTCTTCAGGATTTAGCAACTTATGTGTGTTACCTTCCAAGGATTTAGCAAAAGTAAAAAGTAAAAATGCATCTTTTTAGGATTTAGCAACTTGTGTGCGTTACCTTCCAAGGATTTAGCATGCTGCAAAATGTAAATAAATGTAAACTATAGTACAAGGGAGACCCTATATATGCCCCCCTCCTTATCATGGCTACCCACT
>MU227963.1:145998-161508 GCA_018584345.1 Thuja plicata | reverse complement strand
TTGAGGATGAAAAAGGATCTTGAAGGAAGATCACACCACCATGATGGCTAGATCTAGGGTTTTGAATGATAAATCTTGAATGCTTGAACCAAATTCCTTCAAAGGCTTGAGAGCTTGAATCCTTGATATTCAATGGAGAACTTGAATGCTTGAGAGGAAGACTTGAACACATTCAATTGCTTGGACCACTTGATTAGGAATGCTAAGTAGACTTAGATTGCTTGATAATGGTTGTTGTTAGAGAAAATGAGAGGAGAAGGCTCCCTTTTATATGAAACTAGGGCACAATCTTCTAAGGAGGCTGACATAGGATAATTAAATTTCCATTAAAGACTTTACCCCTAGGAGAGGACCTATATTAAATATAATTTAGGAATAAACTCTTCGAAACCCAAAACAACTGACCAGAAAGTGGGAAAACTAAATTTTGGATGACCCCCGACAACCGACAAGATTTCAGATTTGAAAGGGGGACCTTGGTCAAGGTTGAGGTTGACCTTGACCTAGGTTAAGGTCAAGGTCAACCCTGACCAAGGTCAAGGTCGAGGTTGACCCTGACCTAGGTCAAGGTCGAGGTCGACCTTGACCCAGGGGGTTAGAACCCCTAAAAAACATGCCAGGTGGGGTAGAAGGTGCCCAGAGAGGCCCAATCATGGTCCCAATCTGGCACAGAAGTAGGGAATGATGTAGAAATGGGAGGATGATATGATGGAGGTCAAAAACATCCCCTAAGGAGGGATAAACATTCTTAACATGGAAGTGCTTCCATTTTAAGACGATATAACAACAAAGTTATTTCATGTCCTTTGTACTTGCTTTGATCCTTGTAGATGGTGAGTGATTTGTTTGTTGTGCACTGAATCAAGTCAAGGTCACTCTAGTATCTACTTTTTTATTGATCTATTTTCTCTCTGCTTTTTCTTCTCAAAGTGTGTGTGAAAAATGAAATGCTCCATTGAGTATTTATAGACTTTTTCCCTAAGTCTATCATAAATGCTCAATGACTCATCAGGTCATGAAGACGAAGTTCACCGGGAAGACTTTCAAAATCATCGTCGATGTCATCAGGATGCTTGGGATGGATGTTAAGAATTTTTTCTTTTATCGACGGATATCGGTATTGTGTCATTAAGACTTTATAACTTTGCTTCCTTACCGACGGGTGTCAGGTTACATTAGCAACTTAGCCATTTTGTGTTGACCGACGATTCTCGGTAAGTGTAGACAACTCATCCTTTATATTCATCGATGATTTTTGGTATGTGTTTACCAATGGGGTTGTTTTCTCAGAATTGTGACTAGTAACATAATAAGCATCTTTTATTCATGCAAATTTTGACTATCTATCAATTGTATAACAAAACTTATGCAAAATATGACTTGGTGTAGTGCAGTTCCATACTTACTTGTTCAGCTTAAGTGGGGGTGGTGATTTCACTGGATCCATTGGATGGGGTGTCACCATTTGCGTTGCTTGGTCTAGCTTCATCATTTCTTGAATATTTTCTCCACATTTTGTCTCTATCCCTCTGGATATCTTCAATGGTCTTTCCATTGGGATATGCTTGTCTCTGTCATTCAATCTTTGCAGTATTTCTTGAGATGACCAACTTTGTGACTGTGTAAGCATGCCATTTCGGGGTTTGTCCAGCCTCTAGACCTTTTGGTCCATGCCCTCATGTAGTTTGCAGCAATGTGACCATATCTACCACATGATGTATAGTTTGTCCAAGTACTGTAATCCCATACATATTGATTACAAATTCTCTTTGGTTGATAGGGAGTCTCTTGACCTTTAGGCTTCCATACTTGCCTTTTCTTTTTATAGCATTCATTAGTTGTGTGCCCATTCATCTTTCATGTAGGAAAATATTTTCCCATGTAGGTTTCCTTCTTTGGTTGATCCATCTTAGACTTGCATTCATATGCTTTATGTCCTTTCTTGTTACATTTATAACAAAATCCTATGAATGAAGATGTAGATTTAGGAATACCTTTCATTTTGCCTCTGCATACATTTAATGTGTGCCCTTTCTTTCTATAGTGTTTTCATGTAAGCTTTCTTTGTCTTGTATTTTCATAGACGTTCTTTGGATTGGATATATTTGATGATTCTCTATTTTTAGTAAATCCTAGACCGTCGTTGTTGACTCTTCATTTTCCTTCAAGAAAATCATCCATTCTTTTATTTCTCTCTTCAGCCTTTCTGATAACTTTATTATGTTTTTTTTGAATTCTAACCTCATGCTTTAGTTTTTCATTTTCTTCTCTTAGTTCATCGATAGCCTGTACTCTTTCAATGAGTTCTATATTTATTCTATTTGCTTCTTGACTCATAAGAATAATCTGATTTGTAATCTCATGGTGATGTTCAACATGTATTTGAATTTCTAGCTCCTTTTCTTGTAGTTTCTCTGTAATATTCCTTCTGTAATCAATGGCTAGTGTTCTTTCTATTTCAGCTTGTCTAGCAGAACTCATCACATCAATCATCCTTACCATCTAGGTCTCTTGACCGATTTGCATCATCTTTATTTGTTCTGTCAGATGTTGATTGATCTCCTTTAGATTTGTGATGTTCTCTTTTGATGTATCAGATGCATTACTTGTATTTGATCCTATAGATTCAAAGAAATATGGAATCTCTTCTTCTTGATAATATTTTTCATTGCTCTGAGTTTCCATACCTTTTCTCTCATCCAACAGCTCTCTCATCTTGACTCTTGCTTCTTCATACTGTTCATAGAACATATGTATTTCAAGATTTTTGTTCTCAATATTTTTATAAATTTTGTAATTCTCCATTGTATGATCTTTTCTCTTAAGCCTTTAATATTTCCAAGAAGAGACTTAACTCTGATACCAATTGTTGGGATTAATGGGAAGTAGTACTGAGAGGGGAGGGGTGAATCAATACCTCTAAATTTTTTAACTCTTTTCACCTTTCATCATTAGTAAACAATATTAATTGTATTATTGACCATTTATGATGTTCTTTCTTATGCAAGTAGTATTAATTCATAATCTTTAATTATTTTCAATCATTCATAGAAATAATAAACACATAACACAAAATATGATATCGCAGAAAACTCTTGTTAGGAAGTAAAAACTATGGTGGGGATGGCACCCACAAAAATTCACTATCTGTAGAATGGAAGGGAGCTAGTAAAGGCTTACAATTGATCACTTCTAATGATCTACCCTATTTAGAGTAATAAAGTGGAGACCTGTTAAGATCTACTCTGTTAAGAGCTTTAGCAACACTGATTTAAGTGTGCACTTGGTTAAGAGATTTACAATACGACTGTTAGGTCCACCTTTCTTGAAAGGATTTCTTAAGTGTACTACACTTGTTAGAATGAGTGCAATATGTTTGAACTAACTGTATGTAATCTATAATTTCTAATCACAGATCCATTAAAGCTCTCATAATATGAATATCACCTATAGTGATTGATTAATACATTTTCTCTGCTCGTCGGTAGCCTGTGTTCTTGTTCTTGAAACTAAATTGATCCGTTTCTATTCTTCTGCATGAATTCTCTTGTCTAGTCCTTAGATTCTCTCAGTGGCTACAATCATCATCAAAAAAAATGTTCACATTAGATTGAGCATCTATTTATACAAGTATTTGACCTATTCTATAATCATGCATTACAATGTTAACTCTTGATCCAAGGTATACAACTTGACCTTGATCCTTTAGTTTGCATTTTTTAAAATACTTAAACTGATTAAAACAATAATAATTACATTGCTTCCTCTGCAAATAATGGTTTTAAAACAAATCAAGAAGTGAAAGATAAAACTTTAGTGATTTATCTGACATGGAAAGTCAGATCCACTTTTTACGAGATGTAACTGACTGTCAGTTCTTGGTTGTCAGGTTGAACTGAAATTCTTTCAACGTTCCTTCATCTGTTGGGTTCCTCTCTTTTCTATTTTTTTGGGTTGCATTGTTATTACTTGTCAGGTTCCTTTATCCTTTTTGTCATCGGGTAACACTAAATAGTGTTTTTTGGGATTCTTTGTACTTGGTATAAGTATCAGGTAACCTTGGTGTCGGGTAGTGTTGTGCCCTGTCTGTTGGTGTAGTGTAGACCAATGGTGTAGATCATGTTTTTCCTTGTATATACTAATGGAAAAATATAATGCCTTCAAGATCTACCTCCTTGAATATATACCTGTCTGAGTCTATGGTCTCCTCCCTGGTCATCATCATCATCATCCTAATTTGGATCATCAATATCATGAAGGAGATCCACAGGATTTGTAAAATTGGGAAACTCATGCAGCTAGTACCACTGAGTGTATTGAGGAGTCACTCATGCATCCTTGATATCATCACCATACTCCCACTTCATCATTTGAAGGCCTAAAACCTTAATTCTAGCATCTCTGTAATCAACACTAGGCTCCCACAATGATCTCTCTACCTAAACTCAAGCATAATAAGATAAACCCTGTGATAAAATCTGAGTGCGGCCAAATTGTCCCAACACTCTCAACAGAAAATCTCTCAATGATGAAAACTATGTGACCAATGACCCATTGTAAAGTAAATAAATACGGTTTCTCCTTATTATCCTCACTCCAACCCTCGCATCTGTCGCCAAGGAATGATCTTATCACCAATGTCCTCATCACCAAACACCTGCCTGTAGGAAAATCTTTCATAAACTAAATCATAATACATGAGCTCCACCATAGTAGGAATCCACAATAATCTATAGACATCTTCTGGCATAATAGTCATCTCACCCATCGGTAAGTGAAAGGTGTTATGATTCGAGTGCCACCTCTCGGCTAAAGCGATCAATAAACCCTGATTCACTTAGAATCATGGCATTTGCAATAGATATCCTAACACACATAGCTTGATCACCTATTTTTCCTCAGTAGACAAATTGGGGACCATGTCCAATGGCCAAGGATATATACCATGGACTATTAATTTCCGAGAGGAAACCTGATTTCATCAAAATGCAATCAATCAATAAAAATCATAAAGTTGATCATCTAAATTAAGTAAACCTAATAAATCCAATCATCATCAAACCCCCCCCCCTCTCTCTCTCTCTCTCATCAAAGTATTGTTTTTCTCTATATCTTGAGACCAAAGTATCATACCAATCTAATAAATCATCCTAATCGACTTAGTTTTACTGACATCAACACACATCAACATGAAGTTTGTGATCAAAATCATTCAAATTTGTATCTAATCAACATCATAGGAGGGATATTGACATAAAATCATGCAAATAGGATAGATATTATGTCATCAAAGGAAAAAATTTGCAGATTTTGGGTTATTTTTAACTAAATGTAGAAAGAGTGAATCTAGCATGCCTTGGAGGTTCCTAAATATTCCTAAACCTTCCTAGACCTTTCCTAAACTATTACAATGATTTATTTATCATGAAAAAACACTATTTTACCTTGTAAAATGTACAAGGCATGTATAGGCACTACAAGACATCATGGAAGCACCAAGAAACCTTGCAAATGCCCATTCAAGGGTATGGGCGCTAGAAGAACTAGTACATGCACCATAAATTTATGTAAAAGTTAGAAAGAATTAAAAAAAAATAGCATAGGCACTAAAATAAAGAATGAAAAATCTCTAACATGGGGCATAGATGCTAAAACTCTTGAGAAAAGCTAGAAAAGCATGGAAAAACATGAAAATTCATGAAAAAATCATGAAATATGGAATAAAAGATCAGAGATGGGGAACATACCGGCTGAACATATGCTCTCAGAAACTGATAATGATGCCCATGCTTGAATCTATGTTCTTTGATTGGCACCACCATCATTTCTAGTAGAGCAAAAATCCAAGTTTTACAAAGAGAGGAAGAGAAAATGAGAATTAAGATTACCTTTTTACCTCTTATAACTTACTTTTTCACTTTTTGAGGGTAAAATTTTGCATTTTGGTGGGAAATAAGCACATGATTAATTCTGAAAGCCATTCATATCAAACTAGGGAATTTGAGGGAAGTCATTTATTTATCAAGAAATCAATCAAAATCATGACTTACTTGGAAATTAATTAACATTTTGGAAATATGTGAAAATTCAAAACTAATTTCAATTAATTTATTGAGGGGGAATATGATCATCACAATAAGGAATAAATTCATAGATCATCAATGGAGTTCATCAGATCATCAGTGGGCCATCAAAAATCAATTATTATCGACATCACATCGAGATTTTATCATCAATATCGAATCATAGTTATCGAATCGAAATCATCAAATCAACATTAATCAGTGGATTGGGCATTAGTTAATTAGTGAATCAAACATCAATGATTCTTTGAACCAACACACTTCATACATTGATTCAAAGAGGGGAATTTGTAGAGACCCTAATTTGGTCAAGACAAATTAAATGCAATTCAATCAAATTTAAATCAAGCAAGATGAACATCAAAGAATGAATTAATTGAAATCAAAGCTATTGGATTAATTAAATAAAGAAGATCAAATCATTGTGCAATTGATTTTAATAAATTAATTGTATATTTTAAATCAAATTTAATCGAACCCATTCAAGGGAACCCATGGATAAATCAATTAATTAAATCAATTCATTAAATGCATTTATTCTCACCAACCACAAAAGGACAAAACTTCAATCAACCAATGAGCTGAGAGAATTTGAAGCACATGGATCAAGGACAAATAAATCCTCCACCACTCATCTTGAGGGTCATCTTAACCATCCATACTTGTCTCTTTGTCTCAAGATTTGAAACCATTAACTTAACTAAACCTTAATCAAGGTTAGTTCACTTTACCCCCTACTCTTGGAAAATCCTATAAATAGGATGCAATTCTAAGAGAAAATCACCAATTCCCATTAATTCCCATTTTCATTTGCATTATATTTTATTTTGTATCCATGCTTAGCATAATTTGAGTTCTTTTAGCATTGTTCTTGCATATTTATCTTAAAGTGCATCATAATTCATCGTTTTTGGCTTAAATTGCATCATCATGTAGCTTAATCTTTGAATTATCATTCTAGGATTGTCACTTTAGGAGTCCTTAAAATATGAGAGAATTTATTTATCTTCCTATTTAGAGAGAGATGAGACATTTTGATTTGTTTAATTTGATGTTTATCATGCTAGATCTTTGAATCCTTTTTAAATTGAGTAAATTGAGTTAATGTTTCATTAATATACATTAAATTGTATACAGACGATCAAATTAGGAATCATACTAAGGATTTTTTGAAGGGCTTCTGGTGTCATTTGAAAGTATTTTACAACCATTTGTGCTACCGTGGATGTAGAAGGCCCATCAAAAGTAAACTTTCCTTTATCTCAGGATGATGTAGTTTGGGTGGAAGCATTGGTATGGATAATAGTTTTTCTCACATTATTGTAAAGCAAGGATTCATCAAAATTTGCGGGCACTATGACACCACTTCTAAAAAGGCTCGTGAATATTTCAACCTTGTTCTAACTAATAGAATTTTCAACCATTTCTAAATTATATGGATCCTTATGGAAGCCATTTAATTGAGTAGGTCTTTCAAGTTGATCCACTAACTTAGGTTCTTCAGGGTTATTGCTAATGCCTAAAGCTTGCACCTCAGTGCTTTGGAATAATGTATGAGAAAAAGGATTATCCTCATAGTCATGAGAGTTTGGTTGAGTGCACCTTATATTTTTAGCTTGTGATTAAGTTAAAACAACCATACAATAGTGACCTTTGAAATGATGAATGATGAAAGATGAAGTCTAGAAATGGATTGAATGAAATATTTGTTGATGGATGAAGGATGAACTTATAACTAGGAGAAAATTTTTGAACTTATTTGATTGTGAGGGAAAGTCCTAAGAGATGTTAGATTTGATGAATGGATTATGAGGAAAGGGCCTCAGTTAGATTTAATTTTGATGATGAAGGTTTTAGATAAACTTAGCGAAATAAGATCTTGTTAAGCACAATAATTTGGATGTTTTGATGATATCTTTATTATAATTGGAGATAGATTAATTATCCCAAAAAAAATAGGATATTGATTAATTAAATTAATCACTCAAGATGGACAATGTTCTCAAGTAATGCAATTCAACTAGGATTTACTAAGGATGAGGATCTTGATAACTCTTTGATAAATCTTCAAACCTAAAGATTTATAGAATCTTGATGAAGGTACGAAGAATTGGATATAATTGATTAGGTTGTTATTGAATATGATATGTATGCGGATCAATCAAGACAAAAATATTTAAGTCCAAATGGATGATAGTGTTGTTAGTATTATTAGGTCCAATATTATTAAGAGGGGGGATGAATTAGTAATATATAAATTCCAAATTATCATTAACCATTAAAACATTTGCATCAATAAACATTCATTGCATGAAAATATTAAGCAATAAGAATAGACATCCACAATCATGCAACACAATAACACCAACTTTTTTCCCATGGAAACCCAACTGGGTGGTGTAGGGAACCTCCCTTTTTCATGTGTTGGTGTTGTTTAAGGTTTTTTTATGTGTTTGTGTGTGTGTTATAATAATACCCAAGGGGTTGGATACAATGATAGTTTAACTTCATGTTTGTAAGGGCCTTAGTGCTCATAAGGAATTTTGGGTCATTTTGGCTTCAAATTGTGGAAAGTTGCAATTTTAGTGAAATATGGATTAGAGGTATGTTTTAGGACCCTACATATCCTATTTAGTGTCTTATAAGTCAACATCAATCATCAAGTTGACAAACAAGGTCAAAATGCTCAAAATACAAAATGTTGCTAGCAACTTTGAAAAGTTGCTTGAACAACTTTTGCAAGAATTGGAAAAAAATGTAGTTAGAACTGATGTAACTACCCCATTCTTGGTATATGAGAATGGATTCAATTCTTTGAAGAGGTGAATGATATTTTGGTTTGAAAAACTTAACTCTAACACCTCTGTACGGATGACTGTATCTACATTTGTGTAATATGCACTGTATCTTTTCTATTGTACGACTGTGTACAGATTGCCATAGGTGATCAGGCTCCATGAAAGTGTAGTGTTTTCCTTCAGCTTCCAGATGAAATAGATATTTTGTTTTGAAGTTCAGTAGGTGTTAAGTTACAAGTTTTTGAAGGTCACTGGTCTGACAGAGACAATACAGTGCTACCTAGCTAGAAATGGCTCTAACCTAAAATACCTCTGGTGGAATTGACTAAAACCATGGGGGAAGAAGGGTTAGGGTCTGTAGATAGGGTTTTGGTTTTCTTTTTGGTTGTTTCAATGGATTTTTTAGGCCAAAAATAAAGCCCTATGAATGACTAGTGAAACCAAGTGAGCTAGGACAGGGAGAAGAAAGAATTCGATTAAGCACCCATGACCTTTTGGGAAGGACTTAGTGGAATTTTTATATGCACTAGATAGTATCCTAAAAGGATTCAAAGGTGGAAGGAGGTGAATCAAAGGTTGGAGACAAGTTCAACAATTTTTCATGCTGACTGGTCTAGAGGCCTAATAAATAGGCTATAATCTAGGGCCTGTAAGAAATTTGGGTTTTGGGTGCTTTCAGAGGTCAAGGTTTTGGATTTTGATAGTGTTGGGTGATGTCTTGAAGATTTTAAAGTTTTTTTGTGGAGTCATTTGGATATTTTGGGAGCATTTGGCCAAAATCAGTGAAAATAGACCTAATTGGAGTTGAGCAATTAGGCCACCTAGTTAAATAATGACCAATTGTATTAGTAAAGAGTCTTGGAGTATTGGACTGGATGCAGAATGACCAAGAATGGGTGTATAAGTGTGTTAAGAGTCTTGGTGAATGTGTGAGAATATCCTAGGCAAAGGATTGGCCATCTAGGTGGGGCTTTAGTGGAGGAAACTAGGCTTTTGGTTAACTAGTTGGACTAGTTGAGCTTAGGAATCTTGGAGTCTTCTAGAAACCAACTATACCTTGGAGGAGAAGTTGGTAGAGAGGGTCTTGGAGATCCTAATTGGAGGAAGATCCAACAAAGAATGACCATTGGATGGTTGGATTTGTCAAACAAGCACCTTGGAGTGAGGAAAAGCTTTAGATTGTCAAACCCTTTGCATCAGAGTGGTATCAGAGCTAGAATAGCTTGAAGATTGTGTATGTTTGAAGGGGAGGAGAGTCAAGAGGTTGATAGAATTCCTCCTAAGGAAATGAGTAGGGATGCCATAGTGGAATTGGTATAGGGACTCTTGGAGAAGGTTAGTGTGTCCAAGACAAAGGGAAAAAAGAAGATCACAGAATGGGGAGATGAGAGTGATGGGGATGAAATTCAGAGAGAAGAGACATCAAACAAAGGGAAAGAACCTAAGATGGAAAAAGAACAAAATGTATTCTTAGATTCCTTCAAGTCTTTAAACAAGGATAGCATGGAACACATACCATATTAGTATGGAAGCCTGAATGGAGAAGAGTTTTTGGATTGGCTTGAAGCCATTGAAAACTAATTTGATTAAAAAGAAGTCTCAGAGGAGAAGAGAGTCAACTATGCTAAGGCTAGACTCAAAGGATTTTCATTGGTGTGGTGGAACATGATGTAGGATGAGAGGATAAGCAATGGAAAGAAAAATATTGTTTCTTGGGAGAGGATGAAAATCAGATTGAGGGCACAATTCTTGCCGACTGATTATGAAGTCCAAATGTACCAAAAGTTGCAGAACTTAAGACATAAGGAGATGACAATGAGTTCTTATACAAAGGAGTTCCACAAGTTGAGCCTAAGGGCTAGAAGACAAGAAGAAGAAATGGAGAAAGTGGCCAGGTATCTCAATGGGCTAAGACAAGGGATACAAGATGAGATCAACATGATGGCTCCTGAAAGTATGCACAAATGTTTCCAATTGGCCTTAAGAGTAGAGGATAATGCTAGAAGGAGGAATGGATTTCATCAAAGGGTAACAGGTGGCAAAAATAATAGAGGGTTCCAAAGAGGAAGAAGTAACTTTGGTAGGGGACAGAGCCCTAATAGACAAGAAGACAATCAGTCGATGGATAATGGTGGGGGAAACCAGTATAGAGGATCTTTCCAAAGGGGAGGATATAGAGGTAGAGGACCACCAAGAGGTAGGTTCCAACCCCAAGGGAGATATAATTCAATTTTCACTGGTATATGCTATAACTGCAACCAAGTGGGTCACACAATGGGAAGGTGTCCTGAAAAGACTTCCTCATCTTCAATGGGGGATAGAAGGAATCAATTAGTACAAGAGGATGACACTTAAAGTGTTATTTCTCCCATCTCTAAGGTAGGGATAGTATTGGATGGAGAGAAATTGATGTTAAGGAGAACCTTGTTGAAAGTGCCTAGCACTATAGAGCCACCACAAAGAGAGAACTTGTTTAAAACAACTTGTAGGTCTCACAGGAAGATTTGCAAAGTGATAGTGGACTCTGGATGCACTAAGAATATAGTAACCACAGAGATGGTGGACAAATTGAAACTAAGGAGGATACCTCATACCACACCCTATAAGGTTTCATGGTTGAATAAGGGTCAAAAAATAGTGGTAGATGAGAAAAATATGGTTGAGTTTGAGATTGGAGAGTATAAGGATAATGTCCTATGTGACATACTACCTATGGATGCATGCCATATGCTCCTAGGATGTCGATGGCAGTATGATGTCAAAGCAATACATGATGGAGAGAAGAATAATTATGTCATCACCAAGCTAGGAAAGAAGTTCCAAATGGATCCATTGCATGAATCAAATGAAGAGAAGTATGTGGGGACAAGTATGATGTTATTGAGTGGGAAAGAGTTTATAAAGGCCATGAAGAAGGAGAAAGGAGTCTGTTGTGCAGTAGTGATAAAACCAAAGGAGGAAACTAAGGAGAAAGTCAGTTTGACACTAGAGAAACAAGCATTGCTAGAGAAGTACCATGACATAGTAGATAATGGGTTGACAAGTGCATTACCACCTATGAGGGAAGTGAGTCATCAGATTGACCTCATTCCTGGAGCAAATTTGCCTAACAAAATAGCATATTAGATGACACCAAGTCAGAATGCAGAAATAGAAAAATAGATACAAGATTTGTTGGATAAGGGGTTAATAAGGAAGAGTTTGAGCCCATGTGTTGTGCCAACAGTAATTGTACCTAAGAAGGATGGAAAATGGAGGATGTGTATGGAATCCAGGGCTATAAATAAGATCACAATTAGATATAGATTTCCAATGCCCTGGATAGAAGATTTGATGGACAATTTAGGAGGTTCTTGTTACTTTTCTAAGGTGGAATTGAAGTTAGGGTATCATCAGATAAGAGTGAGGCTTGGTGATGAGTGGAAGATAGATTTTAAGACCAATGAGGGTTTGTATGAGTGGTTAGTAATTCCCTTTGGCCTAAGTAATGCACCTAGCACATTCATGAGGCTCATGAATGAAGTGCTAGCAGAGTTCATTGGTAAGTTTGTAATAGTTTACCTTGATGATATTTTGATCTTTATCAGGTCAAAGGAGGAGAACATGAAGCATTTGGAGATGGTATTAAGGAAGCTACATCAAGAGAAGTTGATGATAAATCAAGAAAAGTGTGAGTTTCTCAAAACTGAACTAGTTTACCTTGGTTTTGTGGTTGCTAATGGATGTATGAAGATGGACACTAATAAAGTTAAGTCCATTTTGGAATGGCCTACACCTAGGTCCATAGGGGATGTTAGGATTTTCCATGGGTTGGCCTCCTACTATAGGAAGTTTGTGAGAAATTTCAATCATGTGTGTGCCCCTATACTTAACACCATAAAAGGTGGAATCAAATGTAAGTTTGAATGGATTGTGGCAGCAAACCAAGGGTTTGAAATGCTAAAAAAGAGGATTGAAAAACTACCTACTCTTAGGTTCCCTAATTTCAATCAACTCTTTTTGGTAGAGTGTGATTCTAGAAAGTTGGCTATTGGAGCAGTGTTAAGCCAAGAAGGACATCATCTAGCTTTCTTCTCTGAAAAGTTGAATGAGGATAAACAAAAGTATTCCACATATGAATTGGAACTATATGCTATGTTACAAGCCCTTAATAAGTAGAGACACTACCTATTACCTAGGGAGTTGGTGGTCTACACTGATAACCATGCTCTAAGTTTCCTGACTGGACAAGAAAAGTTGAACCAAAGGCACATGTAGTGGGTAGAATCATTGCAGGCTTATACATTTGTTATAAAGCACAAGAAGGGGGTTAGCAACAAGGTTGTAAATAATCTTAGTAGAAGAGTACTCACAATCCAAGAGATACAACTGCAAAGTGTAGGGATGGATGATTTGAATGACCTCTATAAGGAGGACAAAGATTTTAGAGAAGCCTATGAGGCTTGTCTGATGTTTCAGTAGGGTTTCAAAGTGGATTTCAGTGAGTTTGTGTTGCAGGAAGGCCTATTGTTCAAAGGTCACCTTATGTGTATCCCTCAGTGCTCAATGAGAGAAAACATTGTGAAGGAGAAACACCAAGGTAGCTTGGGGGGTCACTTTGGAATGGATAAAACATTGGAGCAGGTGCATAGACATTACTATTGAGCTAAGATGTAGTTAGATGTTAGGAGATTTATAGAGAAATGTCAGATTTATCAGAGAGAAAAAGGACAAAGCAACAACAATGGGTTGTATCAACCTTTATCTATAACCCAAAGGCCTTGGGAGTGCCTTAGCATGGACTTTGTTTTTAGGTTACCAAAGACACCTAGGGGACATGACAGTGTGTTTTTGGTGGTGGACCATTTTAGAAAAATGGCACACTTCATTCCATGCAAGAAAACAAATGATTCTTCTCAAATTGGAGGTCTATTCTTTAGGGACATTGTGAGGATCCATGGATTGCCACTGAATATTGTTAGTGACAGATATAGTAAGTTTGTGGGTCACTTTTGGGGGACCCTATGGAAGATGCTTGGAACAAACTTGTCTTTATCTTCAACCTATCATCCAAAATCAGATGGGAAAATAGAGGTAGTGAATAGGTCACTTGGAAATTTGCTGAGGTGTTTGATTAAACAACATGGACAATCATGGGATCACATCATAGGGCAGGCAACATTTGGATATAATGACTCCACTAATAGGAGTACAGGGAAGAGCTCCTTTGAAATAGTATATGGGGTCAATCCTAAAGGGATATTGGAGTTGAGGAATCTTAGTTTGAAGGAAAAGAGGAGTGCTCAAGGAGAGTCATTTCCTGAACAGATGAAGGATCTACATGATCAAGTCAATAATACTTTACAAAAGAAAGTGGAGAAGTACAAATCCAAAGCTGATCAGACTAGAAGAGATCACTTACAGTTCAAGGTTGGGGATCTAGTACTAGCCTATCTCAGGAAGGAAAGGTTACCCGAGGGTCAGCCTACTAAACTACTCATGAAAAAGATAGGGCCAGTAAAGATTTTGCATAAGTATGGCAAGAATGCCTATGAAGTGGAGTTGCCTCATGTAACACTCCAAAATTGGCATCTTGCAACCCTAACCAATTTTGTTGCATTTTTCGCTTTTCTATATCATCAAAGTCCTATTGTACTAGGCAATTCTGAGTTTTCACTGACTCTACTCGACCTGAGTGTCAAATGCAGAAAATCCTAAATCTGTATTAATCATACATCATATTTAATTCCTAAATATCTATTTGGCTAAACAAACCCTATGATCGAATTAATTTGATTAATAAAGTCCTAGCACTTTAATTAAATTAAATTTACCCTCTTTAGCTGAGACACATGAAAAGGAATTAAATAATATTTAATTATTAAATAAATATCCTTATTTTCAATAATTGAATTTAATATTCAGATAATTGAGAAAAATCAATTATGAGGCCATAATTATTTAATTAATTAGATATTCTATCAAAAATCTTATCTTTATTCATAAATGAAAACTTTGAATTAATTGTGTTTTAAAGAGAAATAAAACAATTAAATTCAAATAAAACAATATTAAATCAAAGAAAGAAAACAGTTAAAGCAAGAAGAAAACAATTTTTTGAATTCTTTTTAATAAAGCTTTCTGTCTTTAACTGGCTTTTCTATTTGCTTTATTTCAAAATGGGAAAGTTTCTATTCTGATCCTCTCAGAGTCTATAAAAGAACTCTCATTCTTCATTCAAACCCCCTGAATTCTTAGAGAAAATATGCATTGTTAGAATATTGAATTGTTGTCTCATTTCTTAAACATCTCATATAGATTAACTTCATTTTTGCAATAGAATAGCTTCAATTTCTAGAGTAATGACATTTAGCAATCATGTTTAGATTATCTCACATCTTTCATCTCTTAGTATAATCTTGCATTGCATTGCATTTATCATGATAAATCCTTCATTCTTAGATTGCTCCATAGTTGTGAGAATCTCGTCTTGAGAGAAATTTCAAAAACCCCATCTAGATAGAAGGCAACAGGTTGAATCACGCAGGTAGATAAGATGAATAATCTCATATTTAGTCTTGTATGTACCTGGTGAAGAAGGACTATGTTGAAGTGTGTGGTTGATTAACAAGGCCAAAATTAACACATAC
>MU227963.1:85251-121418 GCA_018584345.1 Thuja plicata | reverse complement strand
GTATGTTTACGCATGATCACACTCATGGTTATCTTGGCTTTGAATGCCTCGATACTAGTGTACTCTTGCAACATTAACTAGAAACAATGTTCAGGTCATCTTGGCTTTTGTGCCCTGGTGCTTACGTCTGTTTCCTACATTTTATCCGATGATAAGTCATATTCATATCCTTATGGTTGCATTGTGGTGCCAGTAAGGGTTGTATCGACTTTGATGTTTCCAAAAAATGCTCAATGATGATACATATATGATGGGTCTCACAACCATGTCCTAGAATTGCACCTTCATATTGCATCTAGCATAGGATTGCATTTTCATTCTAGACTTGCATTGTGACAATGATTCAATGTTCTCTTCATTACATTCTTTTGGGTTCATACTTTGGGGAGTTCTTCTTCTTTACCATTCATGTTTCATCACGACTGCACAGGTGTTTGATCCTCGCTCTCATTTCTTCATATGTCCTTTTGGTTAGCATTTGTTGTCCTGCATGAGATGTTAGTACCATATCCATATTCATATGCACATTTCATGATCAATCATACATTACATTTACATTTTCATCTACATCTTACATTTGCATAAGTCATTTACATACATACATCTTTACATTCATACATGTGCATTTCATACATATCTTTCAAAAATATTTATCCATTTGCATACATTCTACTCATTTAAGCATATAGGAAACATCTCATAAAAAGAAAAAATACAATATGCGATGATACCAAAAGATGATCTCATATATATATATATATCTCATATGTCGATACAAATACAAAATGGTGCTACTCGAGCATGATCTATCTCAAAATGGTGATATCATACAAAGATGCCAACGCATCAGATATATCCTATGATCTCCTATCTCTATCTACCAGCCTAACTCTGGCCCTCTCCCTCATCACCTGGAGGAGGTGGAGGTGGGGCCCTATCTGGAGGAGGCGCTCTCTGTGCTCCCTTTGATCCTCTCACATAAATGGAGAATCTGGCTACCTGCGATGCCTTGTCAGGCACCATACCTATGTAGGAGGCGTAATAATATGTTGCTCGTGCTGTCTGCTGGCGCACCTCCTCTTGTGACTCCCACAACTGCTCCCGGAGATCCTGTATCTCCCAGTCTCGATCCAATAATCATGCATCTTGCACAGCCACCTGTATTGTGAGGTCTCCCACCTATATAGTGAGCTTCCTCATCCTCTCTCGTATGCGTCGTTGTGGGTCCTGCACTGCCTCCTGCTCTGCCTCCTGCGCAGGCTGATCCTCCTGCATCGGATCCTCCTACTGCGCCTCCTCCTATGGAGGCACCTGCTGCTCCTCCAACTGTGTTGCAGTCCATCTCCGGGACTGCCTGGTGCTACCACTGCCACCTGCTCTTGCATCCATCCCCATCTATCGAGTGGGGATGGACACCTGAACTGTCCTGGGTTGTGGACCCTGCTGTACCCTCTGCTGTGGTGGCGGCATCTATCCCTGCTGCACCTGTGGCTGCGCTACTTATGGGGGTACCACCTGTCCTCTCCCCGCTATACCCACTAGATCTATAAACCTCAGGAAGGGATGAGCGATAAAATGCTCTCTGTACTTGGCAGTGATGCCGGCATCCGTTACATCCCTCAGGTAATCCCACTGGGCTGGTACTAATGATCGGATGTCTATCATAGTACGACCCTGGTCCAGTGTCGTACCCCAGCCTCTCCTCACCTCGTCTGCAAATCTCGAATAAACTATGTAATCCTGTGAGATGTCCTATGGGCGACCATACTGCCACCATACCCACCTCAGAGGAAATCTCTCAATCACTGAGATGGTGCGACCTATCATCGCACGAGAGCAGAACATGTGGCTCAACTGCTCTGCCGCATCATCCCAAGCCTCTGTGAGCCTCCACGGCCTCCATATCACTGCTGATAGGTCATCGAGCTGATCTCGCCACTAATCAGTCTTACCTAGCGCGAGCTGGGTAACCATGCCTCTGTATCTGCATATATAAGGCTCCAAGGGATGCCTCATATCCTCGCATATGGTTCTGGTGACGGGAAGATGCTCCCAAGCTCATATCTGTAACACAAACACTCTGGAAACCATACTCTTCGCCTCTCTATAGATGATCTTATGCATCTCATGATACATGTGTGCCAGCATACACTGGCCCCATCCATAATGTCATGGCCTGGCCATCATCAGCTGTAGCATCCTGCCCCAGCCACACTCTAGACCGTGTTGTCCACGGTCTGGCATCAAATAGCACCCAAGGAAGCATGCTAGCACCACTGGTAATCTATGGGTCCTACCATATGAACCAATCAACTCCTCCCATGGGATAGCCCTGCCCATCACGAGATCATCCTGGAAGATCTCTCTCAATGCTGCTGTGCCCACCTTTGACCGGGTCTCATACTCCACTCTAGTACCAACGAATGGTATCCTGAGAATCTTGTATATGTCTTCGGGAGTGACAGTCATCTCCCCCTGTGGCAGGTAAAATGTGTTCATTTCCAAATGGAAACGCTCAACTAATGCGCACAATAATCCGTGATTTACCCAGATCTTAGGTATATCACATAGCGTGCTCAGTCCCAATGAAGCTATATGTGCGGTCTCAGCATCATCTAGCTGAGCTATCAATCTGCTGATCGCTGGATGATGCGATCTGAATGCTATATCTGGAAAATCAACCTGCAAGACATATGAACAACAAAGCACTATCAGTACTCGCCAATAATCAAAGCATAATGCGATAATAAAGCATTCTAGACATCCTACAAACATTAATGATGTTGATGCAATCACTTTTGGATGCGACGCAGACTTTTTCACATACGACAGGGTAACATTTCGCGCGAAGAACATTTCTCTTTCGCGCGACAAAGTGCTTTATATCACATGAAATTTCTAGTTTCGCGCAATCTTTTATCTGAGATCGCGCGAGAAAACGCCTTTCACAGCGGTTTTTCGCGCGAAATTGGGTCCACCCGCGTGGGAAACTTTGTTTCGAGCGGCACGAAATGTAGTTTCTTTGCGCGAGCTTTCCCTATGGGGCACGCGAAGAAACTACTTCTTCGCGCGACGACCCGTGACCTACTGCTTGAAAACGTGAAAAACATGCTAAAAATTTGACCTAAATACATGAAATTTGATTTATGAAGAGGTTTATCGACTACTTATAGGTGGTCCATACGCTGCGGGCTGGCTGTGTCTCCTGGATCGCTCGAATCGATGGCTGCTATAAGGGACCACCATTTTGTCTTCTACTTAGAGCTCTCAATTCACAAAAGTCAAAGGGTTGAAATGATTTGAAAATGACCCTTTTGTCCTTATATAGGGTTTGACCTAATTTTTCAAAGTGCTTCATTTTGCGTGAAAATTGTACCACTACCTAATTTGACTGTCCTGAATCCATTTTCGTGATCAAAATTGAAATCTGACACTTCTATATAGCTCAAAATCGCATTTTAAAATTTTCGGGACCGACGCGATCGGACGCTTGTGCAGTCACCCTTCTGACCTCGCTTTCTCATTGGAATCTTATCATATCATCATTTTCTGAAATCTTTGACTTTTTTCTTCAAAAGTCAACTCTAGTCAAATTTGGTCAACCCAGTCAAACTTGGTCAACCTGACCTTGAAATCACTCAAAATTGATTCTGAATCTTCTGAATTCTTCCATAATCTATTATGAGTTCTTTCTATCTGCAATTTTTTGCTTTCCATCATCATTATGACGTGTCATCTTTCGATTTCGCTCCTAAGGGGGCAGGATGATTTTATCATTGAATCTATTCCAATCAATCTAATCAAAGCCTCACCACTTGGGGCATATTCAATTTCTCATACCTCACGGTCAAAACTGGGTGTTCCATGTTTTTCAAATCACTTGGGCGCCATGTTTAGTTTTTCGTACCTCACGGTCAAAACTGGGTGTTCCATGCTTTTTCAATCACTTGGGTGTCACATTTAGTTTTTTGTACCTCACGGTCAAAATTGGGTGTTCCGTGCTTTTCAATCGCTTGGCGCCATGTTTAGTTTTTCGTACCTCACGGTCAAAACTGGGTGTTCCATGCTTTTCAATCGCTTGGCGCCATGTTTAGTTTTTCGTACCTCACAGTCAAAACTGGGTGGTCCATGCTTTTCAATCACTTGACACCATGTTTTTCGTACCTCATGGTCAAAACTGGGTGTTCAAAATCCTTTCTTCTGTGCTTCAGGAATCAAACTATTCTTTGAATTAATACGCTGCTCGCACATCAATTCAAAGAGGGGAAAAATGTAACACCCTAAAATTGGCATCTTGCAACCCTAACCAATTTTGTTGTATTTGTCGCTCTTCTATATCGTCAAAGTCCTATTGTACTAGGCAATTCTGAGTTTTCACTGACTCTACTCGACCTGAGTGTCAAATGCAGAAAATCCTAAATCTGTATTAATCATACATCATATTTAATTCCTAAATATCTATTTGGCTAAACAAACCCTATGATCGAATTAATTTGATTAATAAAGTCCTAGCACTTTAATTAAATTAAATTCACCCTCTTTAGCCGAGACACATGAAAATGAATTAAATAATATTTAATTATTAAATAAATATCCTTATTTTCAATAATTGAATTTAATATTCAGATAATTGAGAAAAAACAATTATGAGGCCATATTTATTTAATTAATTAGATATTCTATCAAAAATCTTATCTTTATTCAGAAATGGAAACTTTGAATTAATTGTGTTTTAAAGAGAAATAAAACAATTAAATTCAAATAAAACAATATTAAATCAAAGAAAGAAAACAGTTAAATCAGGAAGAAAACAATTTATTGAATTCTTTTTAATAAATCTTTCTGTCTTTAATTGGCTTTTCTATTTGTTTTATTTCAAAACAGGAAAGTTTCTATTCTGATCCTCTCAGAGTCTATAAAAGAACTCTCATTCTTCATTCAAACCCCCTGAATTCTTAGAGAAAATATGCATTGTTAGAATACTGAATTGTTGTCTCATTTCTTAAACATCTCATATAGATTAACTTCATTTTTGCAATAGAATAGCTTCAATTTCTAGAGTAATGGCATTTAGCAATCATGTTTAGATTATCTCACATCTTTCATCTCTTAGTATAATCTTGCATTGCATTGCATTTATCATGATAAATCCTTCGTTCTTAGATTGGTCCATGGTTGTGAGACTCTCAACCTGAGAGCAATTTCAAAAACCCCATCTAGATAGAAGGCAATAGGTCGAATCACGCAGGTAGATAAGATGAATAATCTCATATTCAGTCTTGTATGTACCTGGTGTAGAAGGACTATGTTGAAGTGTGTGGTTGATTAACAAGGCCAGAATTAACACATACACCTCCTGATTTGGGGATTTCACTCATTTTCAATGTTTTTGACTTGTACCCCTTATAAGGGATCATCACTAGACACAAGTCAGTCTACACTTGCAGATCTGGAGGATGATGATTGGGTGAAATATCTACCTACCCCAAATCCATTGCAATTGGAAAGTGTACTAGATTCTAAAGTGATAAACAAGACAAGGAAGGGTAACTACAAGGAGTACGTCATCAAGTGTCAGGGACTACTTGAAGCTAAGGCCTCTTGGATGACAGAGTTGGACATTCTGAAATATGGGGTCACCATTGAAGACCTCCTAACTCAAGGGACTTGGGTTATTTTCTCCAGGGGATTATGGTGCAGGGCACCTCCCTATTTCATGTGTTGGTGTTGTTTAAGGTTTTCTTAGGTGTTTGTGTGTGTGTTAGAATAATACGAAAGGGGTTGGATACAATGATAGTTTAACTTCATGTTTGTAAGGGCCTTAGTGCTCATTAGGAATTTTGCGTCATTTGGGCTTCAAATTGTGGAAAGTTGCCATTTTAGTGCAATATGGGTTAGAGGTATGTTTTAGGACCCTACATATCCTATTTAGGGTCTTAGAAGTCAACATCAATCATCGAGTTGACAAACAAGGTCAAAATGCTCAAAATACAAAATGTTGCTAGACACTTTGAAAAGTTGCTCGAGCAACCTTTGCAAGAATTGGAAAAAACGTAGTTAGAACTGATGTAACTAACCCATGATAATTATATTAGCATGGATTCAATTCTTTGAAGAGGTGAATGAGAGTTTGGTTTGAAACACTTAATTTTGATACCTCTGTACGGATAACTGTATCTACATTTGTGTAATCTGCACTATATCTTTGATATAGTATGGTTGTGTACGGATTGGCATAGGTGATCGGGATCCATGAAAGTGTAGTTTTTTCTTTCAGCTTCCATATGCAATAAATATCTTTTTTTGAAGTTTAGTAGGTGTTAAGTTACAAGTTTTTGAAAATCACTGGTCTGACAGAGACAATACAATGCTACCTAGCTAGAAATGGCTCTAACCTAAAATCCCTCCATTGGAATTGACTAAAACCATGGGGGAATAAGGGTTAGGGTCTTTAGATAGGGTTTTGGTTTTCTTTTTGTTTTTTTCAATGGATTTCATAGGCCAAAAGTGAAGCCCTATGAATGACTGGTGAAACCAGGTGAACTTGGACAGGGAGAAGAAAGAATTTGATTGAGTACCCATGACCTTTTGGGAAGGACTTAGTGGCATTTTTAGATGCAATAGATAGTCTCCTAAAAGGATTCAAAGGTGGAAGGAGGTGAATCAAAGGTTGGAGACAATTTTAACAATTTTTCATGCTAACTGGTCCAGAGGCCTAATAAATAGGTTATAATTTAGGGCCTGCAAGAAATTTGGGTTTTGGGTGCTTTCAGAGGTCAGGGTTTTGGATTTTGATAGTTTTTGGTTATGTATTGAATATTTTCAAGTTTTTTTGTGAAGTAATTTGGAGATTTTGGGACCATTTGGCCAAAATCAGTGAAAATGGACCTTCTAGGATTTGAGCAATTAGGTCTCCTAGTGAAATAATGACCAATTGGATTGGTAGATAGTCTTGGAGTATTGGAATGGATTTAGAATGAACAAGAATGGGTCTAGAAGTATGTTAAGAGTATTGGTGAATGTGTGAGAAGATCCTAGGCAGAGGATTGGCCATCTAGGTTGGGCTTTAGTGGAGGAAACTAGGCTTTTGATTAACTAGTTGGACTAGTTGAGCTTAGGAATCTTGGAGTCTTCTAGATAGAAACCAACTATACCTTGGAGGAGAAGTTGGTAGAGAGGGTCTTGGAGATCCTAATTGGAGGAAGATCCAACAAAGAATGACCGTTGGATGGTTGGATTTGTCAAACAAGCACCTTGGAGTGAGGAAAATCTTTAGATTGTCAAACCCTCTGCATCACTGGGTGAAAACCACACTTGGGAACGACACCCACTAAAATATTCACTCTTCTAAAGTACTCTTGGTTAAGAGCTTAGCCCTATTAAGAGCTTACAATAGTGCTCGATTAATAGAAATACCCTATTAGGAGTCACCTGGTTAAGGGATTTACCTCTAATTACCCTATTAGGAGTAACCTAATTAAAGGATTTCAAACCCCAATTAAAGAGTCACCTGGTTAAAGGATTTACAATTCAGACCCATTAGGATCTAACCGATTAAGGGATTTATCTTGATGAAGTTGTTAGGAATCAACAAGTAAATGATATGAGAAAGTAGCGATTTATTTTCTAGTACAAATCCAATTCAAGCTCAATCTATGCTACACATACAAACAATCTTCTCTCTTCTAGCTTCTCTCTCAATCACACCTCTGCATTCACAATCTACACTTGTTTGTTTCATAATTTTTATATTTATACAATAAAAGTACATTAGGTCAATTAATCTCTGTTATGCCCTACATCCCCATCCCTACATTTTGTGTGCAAAATGTTGGGTCCCCCTTTTTGCTTTTGTTTATTTTTGCTTGCGGTTTTTTCCTTTGTCTTTCTTTCCCTTCTTGTTTTCCTTTCTCTGGGGTTTTCTTCCCCGGTGTTGCATCCACTTTGTTTGCTTTCTGTCTTCGGGACTCTGGTCCCGGAGGTTGCCTTTTGTTGGGAACCGGATTCCGGACTTCGGGATTCTTCATCATGATGTTCTTAGGGATATCATTGCGAGGAATCCTCGGGCCTGGGGTCCGGAGGTTTTTTCCTGTCCGGAGATCGCCAGAAGGAGGAGGATTGCCTTTTACCGCAGGTATAAATAAATGTCATCTATCATTTTCATGTTTACCACGATTAAAACCTTCAAGCACTTAGAGCGAATTAAAGAGCAATTTCAGAGCGATTAACAGAGCATTTGCAGGAAGTTTATGATAATCAACGCTTAACAATTTTCAGTCATTCTCAAGAAAGTGCAAGTGCTTCGTAGTGGTGCTTGTGACCGATTGACAACTTGAGCTATTACAGAGCTCCCGTGGTAACCCTTTTTTTTCTCTGCCTTCTGCGTTCTCAGGTTGGTGTTCCTGTTTTCCCCTCTTTCTGGCTTTCTTTGGTTTTCATTTTGCTTTCGTTTGCCTGGTTTTGTTTTGTTTTTCTTTCTTGTCTGGTCCATTGTCTTCTGGTTTCGCCGCCCGTTGGTGGGTCGGCTCTGCCAGAGGGTTTTCTGCCCTCTGCGTAGAGGTTGTTTCTGTAAATAGTATTAATAGCTGTAGATAGTTGTAGATAAGTTTTTGTCTCATCTGGTTTTCCCACGGGCGTCATCTCGCATTGTATATTCATGTATATGTGTATATAGTTGTAAGTAGTCTATGTATATATCTCCTCATTTCTATGTATATATCCCTCAGCTCTATGTATATCCTGTTAGGTGGCTTGGCTAGCTGGTCGAGTCACCCCCGTTTCTGGTTTTCTGCCTTCGAACTCGCTTCGAGGCAGAAAACCACCTGTTTGAAACTCAGCTCCCCGCCAGTTTTAAACAGGTGGTTTTCTCTCTCCTCCATAATGTCTGTCAGAACCTCATTTGTGTCCCATGTGCGCAATCAATTCCAACCAAGTGGCTTCCCCTTTTCGCGTGTTCGGATAGTTGGCTCCGCCATCATCGCCATCACACACATTTAATGCTAACGCACGTGGCGTCCACGTGGGTTTGACAACTCGCCTTTTTATACATCTTTTCTAACGGTCATTTCTCCGGGCCTCGGGTCTCTTATCACCATCCATCCTATGTCTTTTCCAAGTGTGATAAAATCCCCCGGACCCGGATGTTTAATAAAATCTTGTTTATCATGTTTTGCTTTTTGGGCATCTTTGCATAATACTAACTTTTCAGGAAGGCAAACATCACGGTGGTAAAATTCCCCGGACCCCGGAATGATTACTTTGATAAACATATTCTAACGGTCACTTTGTCTCACAGGCTCCCAGAGTTATCTTCCAAACATGTCTGAAGCGTCTGCATCATCTCCTCCCGGAAGCCTAGAATTACCAACCACAACAGAAACCAGGGCGGCAGCGAAGTCAAAGATGGAGAAAGCCCTAGAAAAACTCCCCCTCACCATGAAATATGTATAGGATAATGGCATCGTGGGCTCAAAGATTGAGTCCAAGGTAAAACTGATGACCGACACCAATGTCGGAACCTTGGCAGAGATGCAGGCCTTGGTGAAGGTAATACACATCCAGCGACAGGCTGGAGACCAGCTCGCAATCAATGTTGGGGGTTCCAGAATCCTCCAGGCAGCTTGCTTCCCATGCTCCGTGCAATCTCTGGAGCTTATCTTAACACTGGCTGCCAACTACAACTCTTCTATCTGGGCCGTTATGCTCGCAGCTGCAGAACCCACAGGATACCCCACTCCACTGGTGTCCCTTGACCCGGTCACATTCCAGGCAGGCCTGGGTATCCCACAATTTGATAGAGCCATGATGGTTAACAAGACTGATGCCTTGAAACAGTTTACACAACTGGAGGATGCTTCCCAGGTATACATGAATACCCATTGGCTCAAGGCCGTGAAGAGGGACCCAAAGAGAATGAAGATAGATATCCCCCGCTCTAAATTCAAAGAGAGAATCCAAATGGGGATAATAGCATTAGCCCAGGTATTTGGGCAACCTTCCACCCAGGATTTTGCCAAATGGATATACTATTTCCTCCTCGGCATCTCCACCAAGGGAGAATTCTTTGACTGGGCAACAATAATCTCCAATCATGTCGACTCCCAGTTCCAGCAGTTAAACCAGAAGAAGAAGTTCTACATGTCTTCTTATGTTTTTTGGGCCTTGGCCCAATAGAGGCCCCACTCCAACTTCCTACTTACCAATGGAATTCTCGGGATTGGCCCGAGACAAAAATCACTGTGGGACCATTTCCCACAGATTCAATGGGAGGCCAGCTTCCCCAGTTTCTGCCGGGTAAACAATTCATTTATTTACTACCACCTGCTCACACCCGCCCGGGATGCTGGATACCGCCTATCTACTGAGGAAATGAAGTTAGTCAGTAGTTATGGACACTACTATATCCAGTTCCAGCAGCATACATACATTAGGGTCGTCGGCTTCTCCGGAAAACCCTACTTGTTGCCCAAGCACTGTGGGGACAAGATCGTGCTGTTGGAATACTGTCGGTAGATAATGGAGCTGCACGCAGCTTGAAGAAGAAATCCCCGAGGAAACCTACTCGGGTCCAGACCCAACGATTGATATACAGGACCAGGCTGAGGGGATGGAAGTTGAAAAGAATGTTGCTGTAGAAGAAGTTGAGGCCGGGGGAGGAACGGATGAGATCCACGTTGAAAAGGAGCAACAGCCACCGGAGACTGGGAAAGAATCAGGAGAAAAAATTCTGGCAGGAAGGCCACCTCTCCCACCTCAGTGGCTGGTAGAAAGAAAAAAGAGAAAAGCTCAATCCGCTCTGATAATTCCTCTCTCCCTGGCTGAGATGATGGCCCAAGTACAGGCCCCACCAAAAGAAAAGAAAGCCCGGACAGTTCATACTCTACGAACTGGGCCGGGCGGAGAAACAGTTGCCGTTGTGGCAACACCTCCCCCAAACACCGATGAGGCAACTACAGATCCCGCAGATTAAAATGTTGCAGAGGTGTCCCTAGGCAAAAGAGGAAAGCAAGGCGAGGTAGACTTGCTTAAGGAGGCAGCGAGGGCAGTAGAAGCCCGATACAAAAAGGAGGCCCAGAGGCTCAAGGCTGAAAAAGAAAAGAATGCAAACCTTATGGGATTGCTTACTGAACTGGCCAGACCCATCAATGCCGCCCCTCCAGAGACCTCCACATCAGAGGAGTTACCGCAGAGTGACATAGACTCCCTGCGAGTAATGAAAAAGAAGGCCCAAGCACTAGATGAATGGGTCGCCCTACAGATAGGAAACACCCAACGTTTTCTAGCGTCCACTATCCCAGATTTATACATGGCCCGGCAAGTCATTCATCAAGCGGAGGCGCTTATTGAGCAGTGGGAGAGTGACACTGAAAATTACCAAGCATGGAAGGTGGAGCTCGAAGAGCTCCTCACCTTGGGAGAAGATATAATTTCCGAATCTAGAATTCTGGGTGAGGAATCATTTGATTTTGTGAGAACTCAGCACTCCAGACTTGATCTCACATTGGAGGTAACCAAGCAACTGGTGGAGTCCTTGTAAGAAAAGGTAAATACTGTAAAATATTCTTCTAATTTATATAAGTCTTTTGTAATAAAGGCTTCCGGGGCTGATCCCCTTAGCCCAGATACATATACCCCCGAAGATTCAGTTTTGGGGAGTTTTGATGAAATAATGAAATCCCGGTACCAATCCCCGGAGGGGATAGATGGGGCCCAGATGGAAAAACTAACCAAGATAATACTCAAGGGTCACGACGCTGCAAGGATGGCAGATGAATTCAAAGAAAATGTTCCGGACCTGGGGGAACAGGTTGAAGTGGCCAGGCACAGAAGGGCCAGCCTAAAAGAGATAGATGAAGACAACATTTCCCACCTCCTCTAGGCCTTCAACGATAATAAGCAACCTTGAGCTTTCTCCGGGGGCCAGGGGGAACTGGAGTGTTGAGTATTCTTTATTCTTTTAGGGACGTAAGTTCCCAGATCCTGGAGTTCCAGATCCAAAAGTTTCATATTCTTTAAAGTGATCAGTGTCCCGGTCCCCGAGGCCAACCGGTCACCTTCAAAAGTGGTTAATAAAGACTGTCAGAAGGTAGTTGGCCACATCAAAAGGCATCGGCTTGGCAGTTGGTTTTCTGACAGGGTGGTCTTCTTGAGGCGCCACTCAGAGGTACATCTGGCACATTGGAGATAGGGCACCCCATTTCCCATTTATGAGGCATGTAGCCTCGGTCTTCGAGGGACATACTTCCTTCTTTCTCCTTCCCGGTTCTCTTCCCGAGACCGATTCTTCCGATGTATATTCTTATCTTATTCTTCTAACATGACAGACCTATTCCGTCTCCAGGTCTTTTGTAGGGTGGCGCAGGTAGTACCGGCCCCCGGATATTGTATTTTATTAAGGCATGATGTAAATAGGGTTAGGGTTAAAAGAGAGTTGTATAAATAGGCAGATCGGCCCATTTCCAAGGGTCGGTGAAATTGATGATTTTGTTGTCCATTGCAATAGAAAAGTAATTTCTCTTTTCAAGTTGCAGAGCTCAATGCTCCATTGATCTGTTCTCAAATAGTTAGATGCTCCCTTGGAGCCACCATTGTATCACGCACCGGTGCTTGCTGGAAGGGACATTAATAAAGAAGGAATAATTCTTGGCAATGATGTTGTTGGCATTCCTGCTTCTGAGTTAATGGTATTTCATGTTTTGATGTTCTTTATGTCTCTTACTCTGGTATGTTAAAGTAGATTAACGACCTCTTTATTCCCGCTACTGATAAAATGCTAGCTGGTGGTTATGTGTTTCTTTGGTATTTAGTGTAGTTTACCAGAGTATTATTGATGTTCTAGACATTTCAACATGACTGTAGTTAGATGAAATGTTTCTAACCCTACATGATCTTTTTCGCTTTATTTGCTAAGTATAGAACGCTCGGGAAAACCTCACTTTGATCGAATCTCCGGAGAATGAGTTGAAGAAACCAGCTATCCCCCTTTGAAAATAGTCACCTCTCCCAACTGAGCCCCGCACCGTCGTGACCCGACACCCAGGTGCTTGAAGGCCCGGAGGATTTATTTCCCCGAACAACCTTTGCAGGCGGAGTTGACCGATTTCCCCGGAACCCGGTGACAACTTATGACTGTTGGCGGACCCGGTCAGCAAAACCCCGGCAAAAACCTCCTTACAAAATGTTTTACAATCTTTCCTTCTCAATGAGCTATCCCTAAAATGTGTTAACAATCTAGAGCACTTTCTAACATACTCTGGTCGGTCTTCTAATTCATAACACACCGATTTAACAAAGAAAAATCAAACAAAAATACATTATTTAATGTTCTTGGACAACCTCCAATAAATCTGAAATCAACGATCATAAACATGCCAACTCAACAATCCTCATCAGTCAACAATAGTACCATGATCCCTTAAACAAAATAACTTTTACAGCAACACAATGCAACATCACCCGTCAAGGATCTAACTGACTTTTCTAAAGAACACCATTAACTCTTTTTTGAATATCCATCTATACCTTTAAACATTTCCTTTCGATCATCAAAAGATGATGCAATCACAACCACAACCTTATGACATAACCAAGATACCCATATTATGGCCACAACATCAAAATCGTAACACTATTGACAAAATAATCAAAACATTCTTCTTGTGAAATATCATGTTCTTCTTGTTAACCAATCAACCTTCAATCAATCATAACACACTCAATACATTAAATAAATGTTTACAGTCATGGATATAACATCTAGAGACATCGCTTAGTCTTCCTATATGATTGCACACTCCAATTCTCTCTACAACTTGGGATTCAATCTCTTGAACATACATCAGCATAACAACATCAATAAACACTAAGTTGACATTAGTGACAACATCAAAATCATAACTAAGCATCTTAACAAACACATAAAATCTCAACATACTCAACATTAGTTATGCTAACAATTTCCCCCTTTGGCATTGATAGTAACACCAACAATACCAAGTAATCATCTAGCTGATCTAGATACCAAGAACTGTCCCCCTTAGCTGATACATCTTCTCTATTATCTAATCTTTGGTACTTCTAGCTCTTTTCCCACACATTTTCACTTTATTATTCTCTTATATTTCTGTACCTACTCTTCTCCCCCTTTGACAAAAATGCCAAAGATGCAATAATCCAAACATATCATCTGATGTAATTATCTTCTTCTCTATACTACTACTCCCCCTAAGGAGTATTCCCGTAATCATCAATCCATATCCTTAGGTAATGGCTTGGTGAATATATATGCTCTATGCTCCTTTATTGGTACATATTCCAACTTTACCTATTTTTATTAAACTTTATCTCTTAGAAAATGATACTTAATTTCAATGTGCTTAGTCTTGGAATTCATCACAAAATACTTAGAAATATTTATAGCACTTGTGTTATCATAAAAGATAGTTACCAGTTCAGTCACCTTTTCCTTGATACGTTCAAGAATATTCTTCATCCATGCAATCTGTGTATAATTTATAGTTTTTGCAACATACTCATCCTCTATTGTAGATTTTGAGATGCAATTATTCTTCTTTCTTGTCAAATACATGAGCCTTTCATCTAGAAAGAATGCACCACCACTTGTACTCTATCTATCATAACCAATTCCTGCCCAGTCAACATTAGTAAATACACCCAAAGAAAAATTTCCATCATGAGCATACCACATACCATAATCAATTATCCCTTTTAGATATCTAAACATCCTCTTGAATGCAACCATATGAGATTCCTTAGGGCTTGATATAAATCTAGCAACTATACTGACTACTTGAGCAATATCTGGTCTACTATGAACAATATACTACAGCTTACCAATCATAGATCTATACAAAGTAGCATCAAATACATTAGATTCATCATCTTTAGACAATTTAAAATATGTTACCATTGGGGTTCCAACTGGTTTGGAGTCATCCATATGAAAAGCCTTAAGCACTTCTTTCACATATTTGGATTCACTAGTATCTATGTCATTCTTAAGTTGTGAAACTTGGAATCCAATAAAGAATTTGATCTCTTGAATTAGTGACATCTCAAATTCCTTCTTCATCTCCTTAGAAAAACCCAGACTCATCTCATCATTACCTCCAAATATTATGTCATCAACAAAAAATTCAGCTAAAAACAATTTACCTCCTTCAATTTTAAGATATACATTACTATCATTGCTTGTTCTATCAAAACCAATTTGAATAAGATAGGAATTTATCCTTTCATACCATGCTCTTGGAGCTTGTTTCAGTCCATACAGTTCCTTTTGTAGCTTGCATACCATGTCCTTCTCTTTTTTCAATGTAAAACCATCAGGTTGTTCTATGTAAACTTCTTCTTCAATAATTCCATTCAAGAAAGATGACTTGACATCCATTTGAAATAATCTGAAATTATTCTAAGAAGCATACACAAGTATATTCTTACCCCTTCTAGTCTTGCTACTAGACAAAAATCTCTCCACGGTCTAATCCTTCTTCTTGTGCATAGCCCTTATAGACAAGCATTACCTTCTTTCTGATTACATCTCCATCTTCATTTAGCTTATTCCTAAAAACCCATTTGGTACCAATCAAATTTTTATCTTTAGGTCTAGGAACAAGTGTCCATGTATTATTCCTCTCTATTTGATCAAGTTATTCTTCCATATCTTTTACCCATTCCCCATCCTTAATGTCTTCCTTCACTATTTTAGGCTCAAACTTGGAAATTAAAGAAGTAATCTCTCTAAGCTTTATTCTTGTTTTAACACCTGCATTCTCATCACCTAAAATTTGATCAACAAAATGATTCATCTTCACATATCGAGGTATCATCGGTTCAGGTCTAGGAGCTCCTTCTTCTGCCCGTTGAATCACTTCTCTCTCATTGTTTTGATATGTTGGTTCATGCACTTCTGGTTCAATATACACAATCTCTTGGTCATCCTTTGTTATTTTCTTTCTTAAATCACCAGATTTGTCAAGGTATTCATCTACCTTTACATTTTCACTTTCAATCATCTTGTTAGTTCTTTTATTGAAACACTTGTCTTCTTTCCTCTTAGAATAATAACACAAAAAGACACCTTCGTCACTCTTAGGATCAAAATTGCCAATGTCACCATCTCTCTTAATGTAGCATCTACTACCAAAGAATTTTAAATAATTAACATTGGGTGAGTGACCATTCCATATCTCATAGGGTGTCTTATGTGTTCCTTTCTTTACTTACACCCAGTTCAGTGTATAAATAGTAGTACTGATTGCTTCTCTCCAATACATCTTCGATACATCTCCTTGAATCAACATAGTTCTTACAACATCCACAATGGTTCTATTCCTTCTCTCTACAACACCATTATGTTATGATGTCCTTGGAGCACACATTTGTCTCTTGATTCCATTATCTTCATAATACTTAACAAATTCTACAGACGTAAACTCACCACTTCTATCAATTCTTAAAAATTTAAAACTCTTACCTGATTCCTTCTCAGGCAATGCTCTAAATGCTTTAAATTTATGAAATGTATCAGAATTATCCTTCAAGAAAGTCACCCACATCATTTTAGAATCATCATCAGTAAACAATGTGAAATATCTTTCACCTTGATAACTCTTCTTTCTCATAGGCCCACAAAGATTAGTATGCACAAAATCAAGTATTCTTTCAGATGAAAAGGACTTTCTCTTGAAAGTAGAACTAGTTAACTTACCCAAATGACATTCTTTACACAACATGTTGTCTAGTTCGACTAATTAAGGTAATTCTCTAGCTGCATTAGTCTTATTTACTTTGATAAAACTATTAAAGTTTACATGACAAAACCTTCTATGCCATAACTAACTATCTTAAAAATTTGTGACCAAACAACTATTCATAGTAGTATTCAGATGAAATAAATTACCTCTAGTTTTCTTACTAGTAGCAATCTCACCTCCAGATCTTTCAATTATTCTGCATACTCCTCCTTTGAAATCCAATCTATAACCTTTATTATTCAACAGACCCACACTACACATATCATGTGTTGGACCATCCACATAATAGACACCATCAGTATTCCTCTTGTCATTCAAATAAATAGTGCCTTTAACGTTAACCAAACAAGGTGTACTATTACCAAATCTTACCACACCACTATCAAAATCATCAAGTTTAATAAAATTACTCTTATCATCGGTCATGTGATATGAACATCCTCAATCAATAATCCATTCATCATTTTGTCTTATATGAGAAACCAATGCCTTTTCTCCTTTAGATGGATCCTCTTTGACTACAACAAATACAAACTCTTCTTCCTCATTATCTCTTGATTCTTCATTGGTAGCACTTTCATCCAATGAAACAAAGCATTGTTTCTTCTCTTTTCCTTTAAATATTCTGAACTTATATATTTTTTCACCATTGGGACATCTATTATCAATATGTCCAATCTTATTAAAAGAGAAACATTTCAGTATAAGTTTACCTTTGTACTTACCAGTCCCTTTAGGTAGTCTCTTAGCTAGAAGATCTTCAAAATCTCATTATTTCCTTTCTTCTTCCCATTGTCTCTAAAAAATGAACCCTTTCCAATTTTCCAAACTTGTCTTTCTAGAGGAACATGGAAACAATCTTGAGTAGTGGGTCACTCAACAGTTGGAGCAAATCTCCAAATTCTAGGTCGGTTCCTATATGATGCTTCACCTACTGGACTTACTAAAACTACTCTCTTAATGGAAAAGGGGAAGAAATATTATATGAAATTGAAATTGAATTAAAAAAACTAAGGTGATGCACCAAGATTTATTTTAGATATAAAACCATAGAGTGGTACACACTATTTTATCATTTACATAGACTTAGCTTGCACAACTTATTACAACATGCTTCCTGCATCAATATTTTAGTAAGAGACTTAGGTACACCTGACCCACAAAAAGAAGGCTACTTCATAGTTGAGGAACCACTTTCATGTTCATGGAACACTTAATGACCTACATAAAAAATACTAATAGCAGACAAGGTGATAAAATCCAAGACAAAAGTCCAAGGAAAGATAAAAACATTTCACAAGTAGTTTGGTCAATCAATAAAACACACACAAGACCTACTATAATAAGATGGAAAAGATTGAGCCATAAAATGGTATCCAAGGTGTAATTTTTATTTAGTTCCCAAAGTGAGTTACAAAACATATGCAAGAAAAATGCAAAAGGATTTCAAATAGTCACTTGAAATTCATAAAATTTGCATAACGAAGAAATCTTGAGTTACAAATTATATGCATAAAACTGCAAAACAAAGAACTCCCCTTTAATTGATCTTGAAAATCCTTTATAGAAAAAGGATCACAACAAGCTATAGATGAATTAGGGTAAAACACTAGCTAATCAACAACTAAAATCTCAGGAAGAGCGACACCATCTATCAAATTGAAGAGAGTCGATAAAAAGCCAACTAGAGCCGTAACCTATCTGCAAAAAACTGATAACTCAAGATTTGATATGGATCAATTCTTTAAAAATCCTTTTCATGTGCTTCTTTCTATCCACCAACTTGAAAATATCTTATCTTTCTCCTTTAAAAAATATCTACATTTGATTTTATCTTCTTCATTTCTCCAATGACCTGGTGCTCACAGCAAGATAGTTGATTTTACTTAATAAATATAGTCAATCATCTATTGCCACTTGCCATCCACCCTTCAAACACTCATTGGCTTCAGACCTATGGAAACATCTCACTTATTCCTTAGAACAATAATAAAAAATACTTGGACACATGGCACCTAGTCGCTAGCTCTCGACCCAAATGACGGTTCCCTATAATAGCTCACGACCAAGTGACAAGCTGTTTAACCATAACACTCTGAGACACATGGCACCCAGCTGCTATCTCTTGGGAAGGACATCATAACCTAAGATCTCATGACCAACATCTCTCATCACCACCGCAACCTCATCTCCAACTCACTGTTTAGAAACATTACCATACTAGACTATTGCGAGAAGGAGACAAGCCTTACCTATATCATTTTGGATAGGTGGCAGTCACTCGCTAGTTCTCTAGCCAGAGAAGAATACTCCCTTTCATCCCACGAGAAAGTGAAAAAACAATAAATTTAACCCTTATTTTCCACATCTGCAAATGGGCCCAAGCACCAGCCTATAAAACATTAGCATATACAACATGTCAACACCTAGCCCCATGTTTCTTCAGCCTACAATGAACTAGGACATGTGAAAAATATCATGATCCCTATCCATCAAGTAAAAATAGCCATTGGACAAGACATAGCTCCTAAGCTGAGGCCTCAAGTTATTTGTAAGGTAGATCAGAAACTGGGACCCATCTACCATAGCATCAAGTAAAATAAATTATTGAACAACTAGGGGAAAGAACCTTTGATTAATGAAGTGTTCGACGGATTGATAGTAGGTATTCCCAGACACATGGCAACATCTCATGAATTCTCAAACCCTGGAAGAATATTCCATCTCATCTAGCAACCTCACGACCACCGTTCATCTCCAGCTCACGACCTATCTTTCCCACTACTAACTTACCTCATGAGCTCACGACTACCATTCATCTCCCAACCTAGGTATGTGGAAGCATCTTGTGAACTCTCCAACATTTTGTGCTATCTTCTTTAACCACCATGACCTAGCGACTAACTACCACTCGCCAGCACTTTATGCTACAAGACATAACTGCTGCGAGCTCATGACCCCTAACCGCCAATATCCATAAGTTGTCATGACCTTGTGACTTACCATCCTCTCCAGCTTGTCAGGTTATTTTATAACCACTTTCTTACCTCATGAGCTAGTGGCTAAACTTTGTAACTTACACATGTCACAATCTGACTCATCTTTCATCTGCCATGTCACCGTATAGTCAGCTTGAGTGCAAAAAATGTTACAAGTTTCATGTCTGAATACCCCGCGCCATCCTTCACTAAAACACCTAGTATGTGCATGAGATTCCAAAAGGCCTGACTGCTTTAGGCTAGTCACAATGAGTAGGCAGGAACATATAAGCAATGTTAAAACATCCCACATGCTGAATGTGTGATAAATCCCTTACTCATCTTCTGTGAACATTCTACTAGAGCTTCTCATGTTTTCTCTATTTATCTGCATTTTTTCTCTCTTTGGCATGCTGGGCTAAAACCCTCTTGGGAGCCATATTTACATCCACATGTCGTTAACTTATCAGTCACTGATTTTATTTGAAAGCACGATGGTGAGAAACATTGAGCCTGAGAAAAAATTTAATAACATTCTTGGTGATATTTTTTGGATGTCTGTTTGCAATATATTTGGAGCAGTAGCATAGGCATTCCATTGGGAACAGAGTTAGTTAGCTCAACTTAATCAGACACTCGAAACTCACTTTGAGAAGCTGGGTAAATCTTCTTCTGGATATAGATGTATGATTTATTGTAGTAATATATGTCTCTTCTAGAAGTTGTCTATGAAAACTCATTGGAAAGAGGATGATTGACAACAGAAAAAATTCTCACTTGCATCTCAATGACTTACACCTTGGAACCTTATTGAAAACAATACTAACAGTGTGAACAACTCCATAATAGGTAATAATAATCATGCCAAAGCTTATCATAGGAATAGTACATTAAAAATAAGGATTATTTCCCTATCATGAAGTGAATTTGAATTTTCAACCCAAGGACGTATAATTGAAATGGGACAACACAATTTGTGCACTACGTCTCTGATAGAATCATATCACTTAAGCTGCAAGAAGGAAAATGCATGAAAGAAACTTACGCTATTGCTGCAAGAAACTAAACACACACAAATACTTAATTAAATTAATGCTGACAACTTTAACCTCAACTATAACCTATTCTATCAACCCAAAGAATTCATTATAATTATCCCTGCAAGTGCTGCAAAAACATACATGAGTTATAATGTTGTAGGAGGAAACAGTAAATTCTACTTGAAATTATGTAAATGCTGAAAGCAAATTTAACCTAGTCTAATCTAATCCACCTTCCAAGTGTGCCCCATTGGTCTGCTTCTACTAACTACTAATACATAATATAACTCAAAATCACTCCATTATATTTCCAGAAAAACTAATTACATCATAGTGAAAACAATGCACGAAACTAGAAACAGTAACTTTGTTGTTCAAATGCATCAATAGTATATTATCCAAATAAATCTAATCTAACAATTATATCCATTTATATAGAGGATTGATATTTATTTAAAATAGAAAGATAAGGTATGGCTGATTCACACCATAAAGAAATGAGATTGCAACAACCCATGATAGAATATGATAAAGACTGGATAAATGCTTAGCAAAGTATTGACCACAAAGAAAATATAGCATACATGTGTTCCTATATTCCCTAAAATGATAGTTCATTCAATTTAATAGGTATGTCCCATGGTTTTATAATAGTTCTCCTTATCGTAGCTAAGACTTCATCATTTCCTCATCAATGTTGTCAATCCACTCTTAAGCCGCTCATCTTTCCTGGCAGATTAGTATCACATGCATATATATTAAAGTCACCTATTCAACTTTATCAAAATTATAGAACACACATTGAAACAATTATATGAAATACTGTGATAGATATATAACATTTAGCAAAGTATGTCACTACTATCTACCCATAGGCTTTGGTGGTTCTGACTGTACTTATAGCATGATCATAAGTTCAAATACTTAAAAGTTTCACAAGTGTTTTGGAAATGTCTTAAAATAGAGTAGAAAATCAACATAAAATAGAGACAAATTATTGCCCCATTATTTGGCCCCTACAAGTATAATGATTGTCCTCAAGAATTACACTTCTTTACAATTCCCCTGAATTCTCCAACCTCAGTCTTTCCTCTCCTTCTGCTCTTAAAGGTGTAGTAGAATCCTCTGGTTTTCTCCCAGAAGTCCATCCTATAATATTCCTATAGCTGGTCCATCTTTAAGGAATTAATTTCATAGAGGGGCCATAGAAGCATTGGTGGCTGAATTGTCAAGGGACACCAGAACTCACACTGAATTTGTCTTCCTAACTATATGTATTTTTGTGCTCGATGAATTGCTACTTCAAGGTTGAGAGGACTATGTGGTTCATCCTTCTTAAAAACCTCTGGCAGCCTTTTCCATCTATTTATGGCACCAACTAGGTCTCTTTTAAATGTGAAGTAGGACATCCCTTGATATTCTATGTAGAATTCTTCTCTGACAACAAAATTTTTATTCCTAGTTTCTTCTTTTGTGCTCCCATAAGTGAGACTAAACCAATACCTTAGTAGAACATTAGGCTTACTACTTTCAGCCCTCAAGGGTAGTTGTTCTGATTTTTCTTGGTCCCTATAATTATTTAATTGCCTGTCATAATTGGCTTCATTGTGCATCTAGGACATCAAGGCTCTTAGATGTATGTCTCCAATGTACAATAAAGGATTCCAATCAATCTCTTCTGGAATGATGAAGTTGTGGAGATATAATTCACAAAGAAGGTTTTGTTGCTAGGTAGGAAGGGTTTGGTACAAACCATAGAATTCCTGAGTTGTCTTGAACTCAGAATCTTTATTCTTCATAGCCATCATTAATTGAAATAAGAGGAATTTATCTTTCAAAAAAATAGCATATACCCTAGGAGGAGGCATGCAAGTTATAATTTGGTCAGCCAATTTCAAGACATGATCCATCTTCTATTTCTGCCTCTTCAGTTGCTCCTTCAGGTCTTCTATTTACTCCTTTTGATCATTGATCACTCTTTGCATCTTATTCCTCTCTTCCTTCCATTGAGTTGTATCAAGAACAAAATGATTGTACAGATTGAAGAGAAGGGATTGTAGAGTAGGGGGCCTTACTCTTCTGGCTGAGTATTTTGTCTCCTTTGCTTTCTATATGCCTCTCTAAATAGTTGGTGAACCAAGTTCTCCTAAAAGGCACAAGAGAATTCTGAGAGAGAGAGAGAGAGAGCTGATGTTTGAGGCTGTTGAATTTATTCCTCATTTCCTTCTTGAACACTTTGATAACTCTCTCTAGGATAACTCCGATATGTGGGAGGCTTGTCATCACATAAATCATGTAAATTTTGAGAAAGATCTAGAATTTCTGGTTAAACTAGGGAATTGTCTGGAACATACTCAACATGGGGTTCTACAACAGGTTTTTTTGAAGGAACAAATTGACTATTTGGGGAAACTTGAGGAATTTATCCTCTCATCCGAGAACTTCTCTATGAAGGAGTCTTTGTAACCACCACAACTTTCTTTTAACTATCTTTCTTTGGTCTCTCTGCTATAGGAGTAGTTGTTGTAGGAGCTGAATTCCTTTTCTTACCTTTTGAAACTATGGGGTTTTGTGGTTCATTTGCAGGTACCAAAGTTGTACCTATCATTTTTTTTGCATGCACAAAAAAGGTGGTGAGAATGGAACAAGTGTGGCAGATGCATACGTCAGCTGATGTGGTATTTATTGAAAGCATATAAATATGGAAAGAGGTGATGACATGGAGGATGTGTGGGTGGAAGGTAGAGAAGTGGAGTGGGTTGGAAAGAAGAAGATAGAAAATGAATGGAGAATGGAACTTCATTTGAAAATGAAGTATTTATAATGAGCATACATGAAGGAATGTTATGTTGATGTTGTAGGAAGAAGGTTTGCACCCTTTGCTGTAGGAAGTATTACCTATTGTGCTTGTGGAGTTGTGTCTCTGAATTGCTGCAGGAAGTCATCCTTTGTCTGGGGTTGATGGTATAGATGGAGTCGATGCCCATTAACTAATAGTTTGAAATATACTAGATCAATTATTGTCAACTGGATTGCTCCATTTTTGAAGACATGGTCTATTTCATATGGGCCCAACCATCTTGTCTGTAATTTGCTTGGTGTTTCTTGAAATATGAAATCAAAGAGTAGAGCCCAATCTCCTACCTGAAATTGTTTGTTCTTGATGTGGGAGTCATGCCATTTATTCCTCTATTTTTGGACTATCTTTGTGCGCTCCAGTGCATTTTTTCTCATTTCATCCAAAGAGTTGAGATTTAGCAGACGATTTCGCTGTTCTACAGGAAGATAAATGTTTAGCTTTAGTGTAGTACACAATGTTTTATTCTTGAACTCAATGGGAAACATGGATTCTTTCCCATACAAAAATTTGAATGGAGTGAATCCTGATGTTGTCTTCCATGTGGTTCTATATTCCCAGACTTCTTCTAAAAGGTGGCTTCTTTAGTCGTGGTAGTGGAGGTGAACTATTTTTGTGAGAATTGCTTCAATTTCTTTGTTGGTGACCTCTGCCTGACAACTGGCTTGTGGTGGTAGGGACTGGACTTCTTGTGTCTGATTTTGTATTATTTCATGAGTTATGTGATCAGGTTTGATGTGAATTGTGCCCCTTGATTAGTTATAAGCCCTCTCGGTACACCATAATGGGTGAATATTTCTTCATACAAGAACTCTGCTACTTTATGGTCACATGTATGCTTCATTTCCTTCACTTCAACCCATTTGTTTAGATAGTCTGTGCATACCAGAATGTAGGATTTTACATTAGATGGGGGGGGTCTATAGGATTTTTTGTGTTGTCCTCGTAGCTGCAAAGTGTCCTCCACAAGGCTCATCGTGACAATCATGGAGGATATCATATATTTCATCTTATAGTACACACCTTCTCATGACTTGGTTTGGACCAATATAGAACAATGTATTTTCAATCCAAGAAAATTGAAAACTTGTATCAACAAGCATTCTTCTGTCCTTAGGAGAGAAATGTGTAGGCATCTTGTTAGCTGTAAGGTAATTTTCTATATCAACATACCATGTGCTCTTAACAACAATATTGAACAAATTCTCATTTGGGAAGGTATCATCTATCACAGAGGTGTCAGTGTCATCATTATGGAGTCTTGATAAATAATCAGCTACAAGATTTGCTTTACCTGGCGTAACAATTATTGTTATATGAAATTCCCATAAGATCACAAGCCATATTTCTAGCCTTCCTGAGATGACAGGTTTATTCATAAGATATAACTGCATGGTTAGTATGAAAAAATATTGGATAGCATGTTGCATAATGATGGGATTTATTCAAAGCATAGATCACTGCCAATAATTTTTTTAGTGACTATATAATTTAACTCTGGCCCATGTAAAATTTTGCTAATATAGTAAATAGAATTTTCAAGGTTATTAGATTTTTGGCCTAGACATCATCTATTGCATAGTCAGAAGAATTTGTATATATGTGGAATGGTAAATACCAATCAAGCCTTCTAAATACTGGTGCGGTTGTCAGAAGGGACTTGAGCTATAGGAAAGATTCCTCACAGGCTGATGTCCATGTAAACTCAGCCTCTTTTGTAACCAAGGTGTATAGTGGACTAGCTATTTGACTAAAATTTTGAATGAAGTGCTTATAATATCCAGCTTGTCCTAAAAATGATCTAACATATTTTTTCTTAGTAGGTGTAGGCAATGTAAGAATTACCTCTATTTTTGCAGGATCTAATTGTATGCCATCTTCTGAGATGAAGTGTCCTAGCACCACTCCTTGCATAAACATGAAACATTTCTCACTATTCAGGGACAGGTTGTGTTCTTGACATTTGATTAACACTTTTTCCAAGTTCTTCAAAGCTTCTTCAAAAGTAACACCAAATATGGTGAAATCATCCATATATATTTCCATGCAATCATGTGATATATTAGCAAAAATGTTGATTAGAACCCTTTGGAAAGTGGTTGGTGCATTACATAAACCAAAAGGTAACAAAAAATATGCATATGTTCCCCATGGACATGTAAATGTTATATTCTCCCGATCCATTGGAGAAATGCTAATCTGATTATATCTGATGTATCCATCAAGAAAAGAGAAGTACTTTTTACCAACTAAGGTATCTCAGAATTGATCAATGAATATCAAGGGAAAATGATCTTTCTTTGTTGTATTTTTTAGTTCTCTATAATATACACATATTCTCCATTTAACCCCCTTTTTAGGGACTATTACCAAAGGTGAAACCCATTTACTGTCAGAGATTGGATAAATAAAACTAGCATCCAGTAGCTTTTGTAGCTCAGTCTTTACGATTTCTCTTAAGGCTGGGTTAATTCTTCTCCGAGGTTAGCGAAGTGGTAGAATACCTTCATTGATGTAAATTATATGTCTATAGAGTTTTGGGTTCAATCCTATCATGTCTCCATAGTCCCAAGAAAATGCTTTTTCATGCTTACAAAGGAGTTGAGTTAGCAATGCTAATTATTGTGGTGACAATTTACTGTTAACATGAAGATTATGGCTAGGAGAGAGCTCCACATAAGTTTTCAGCTCAAGCATGGATACTGTAGGTATTGGGCTTGTAGATATCTCATAGGGTAGTAATTAATGGATAATATCAGGTCCTACTAGAAAAACACAGTTCTCATAGGTAGACAACTACAGAACAGTGCTTTCAAAAATGTATTTTTCTATGACACAGTCATTAGTAAGGATACTTTGAATCACATTGTCATCTTCTTGAAATTTCAAGAAAGTTTGTCTATGTAACATCATTAGTTGAGAAATAGATTTTAGCTCTTCTTCCTCATCTCCTAAATCTGGCCAAATAGAGGTTCTCAAATCTGGTTGTGGTTGGGCAGGAGGATATAATGCTAGCTTCTTGATTGCTTGGCCATTTGAAATTGGCATGTTACCAAATTTTTAACTAATACTAGCATCAGTAATGGATAATCAAGGTCTTCCAAGGATAATTGGATAACCTAAATTTTTTACCTTAGGTGATAATATCAGGAAGTTAGCAGGATATTCCCAGGAATCTAATGTGACTAATATATCCTCTATTATGCCATCTGGGGTGAAAGTTGAACTATCTACAAGTTGAAAGACTATTGGAGTGGTCCTATTCCCTCTATACTCAACCTATGCATGATATCCTTAGTCATAACATTTATAGTTGCTCCTAAATCTACTAGAGCATTCTTCATAGACTGGCCATTAATTATGATATCAATAATTGGGCTTCCAGGGTCAGAGTACTTTGGAATAAATATCTTTCCCAACATGATATATGCAAGTTGACCTATAAAATGTATTTTCTGGGGATCCTTTTTCTTACGTCCAGGATTTTTGAGGTAGTCTTCTTTAATGGCCTTTCCATAAAGAGGAACATCTTTGATAGCTTGAAATAGTGGAATCTGGATATGCATGTTTTTCAATTGGTCAAGGATATCAAATGGTGTTTCTTTCTAGGGTATAGGTTTGTCCATCCTAATCCTTTATGGAAAAGGAGGATTAACTAAGGTGCGAACATCATTTTGACTTGATATATTAGCTAGTGTGACAGTATTTTTCAAAGTGGTTTCTGGAAGTGGTGTTGATGCTGTAGCAAGGTCTAGAACTTCTATTATAATAGGAGGTTCTGGTGTAGGAAGGGTAGTACCAGATATCAAGTGAATATCAGTTATTTCTAATGAATAGGTAGGGCACTATTGAGCATCAGTAGCATACATTGGTTGTTGTTGTTGCTTTTTGTTAGGATTGGGCTGTGGCTAAGCAGGCAATTGTGTTGGCCTTGGAGTAGGACTTGTGGTTGCAGGAGGGGGAATTATTGCAGGTTGAGACACTGGATGTGGTAAGGGTTGATAACTAGGATTTTGATTAGGCCATTGTTGGGGTCCTCTCCACTGGTTATATGGTTCCCAATTCCCCAATGGTGGCTGTCATTGATTTTGAGGCTATGACCATTGGGTTTGTTGTGGGTTAAGCCACTGATTGTGCTTAGTATTAGGCCAGGAATTTTTCCAAGTAGGTTGGGAGTACTGAGAATTATTTTGAAAGTTTTGGTTCTTTTATTGATTATTATAAGGATTAGAGATTTTTAAAGGGTCCTGAGGCATGCCTTGTCTTGAGGCCCATGGCCGACGTTGAGCAACAAAGAACACTTTCTCATCCTCTCCTTCTATTTTCATGTACTTAGTAGGAAGGTGTTGGTTCTCAAAAAATTCCACCAACTTGCATCCATAATATTTCTTTTTCTTGCGGTAGTGAGGGTAGTACTCAACTAGCTGTGCTTTGACATCTGCATGCTTCTTTTTAGCAGTGATTGTATCCAAGTGTGTAGCAACATCATTGATGATATATTACTTTAAATTTGATAGTAGGTTTGATATTTCCAGCTTAGAAATGTCTGATCTATTCCCCTTAGAAAGTGTAGACCAAAATCCCCTGCCCTTCTTAACGGTTGATCTTGAATAGTTAAGGCAGATTTTCGTAAGATCATCCTAGGAAGATTGAGATATATCTCCTCTAGCCATAAGGTCTAGTGCTTTAAGGCAATTGTCATTTACTCCTCTCAAGAAGATGAGTTTTTGTGAATCCTCTTCCAACACATGTTGTGGATTCTTCTGTAGGTTGTACAAGAAGCGTGAAACATAATCTTCCAGAGTTTCATCTTCCTTTTGTGACATTCAAAAAATTTCATCTCCTCTTAAGTCACCCCCCTTACAATACTCTTTGTATTTTTGAAGAAACTAAGTTTGCATCTCATCTCAGTTGGTTGCTACATAAACCCCTAATCCCATAAACCATTTGAGAGCTGACACCTTTAGTTTTGTTGGAAACAACTTGATTTTTTAGCCATCAGTGTCGCAGTCAAAGCTTCGACAAAGAATGTCAAACTCAAACAAAAAGGTGGCAGGGTCTTTAGTGATTAGGCCATAGAACTTTGGAAGTACAATAGTGGATATGTTTTTGAGGTTAGCATTATTGATAAGGCTAGGAATAGGAAATGGAAGGTAGTCTGTGCCATTACTGGAGGTATTTGGAAATGAAGCTACTGCTGGAAAGGAACATTAGCCACTGGATTATGAATGAAAGGTGCACTTGGAGTGGAATCGTTAAGAAAAATGACCAAAATTCAGCAAAAGGTTGAATGTCAACTGGATCAAAAGGGTCTTCTTCATATGAAGGGGCTATAGGAAATTCAGGACTTGCATCAACAAAAGGTAATTCAACTTCTCCAAAATCTTTGTTCAGATTAATAGATTCTCTTGGAAGGAATTTACCATGGTCATCTCATCTTCTTCCTCTTTGATGCATGCAAGTAATTATGTAAACTTGTGAAGCAAGTTCAGGACTGTAAACTACTATTTAGGAATCAGGAAACTATCTAAAAATGGAAAATGGCTCAATAAGCTTCTCAGCTTGACACCATCCCTGACAACGATGCAAAAAATGAACAAGCCCACAATAGGTAATAATAATCATGTCAAAGCTTCTCCTAGGAATAGTATATTCAAAATAAGGATTATTTTCCCTATCATGAAGTGCATTTGAATTTTCAACCCAGGGGTGTATACTTGAAATGGGACAACACAATTTGTGCACTAAGTTTCTCATAGAGTCATATCACTTAAGCTGCATGAAGGAAAATGCATGAAAGAAACTTACACTATTGCTGCAAGAAAGTAAACACACACACAAATACTTAATGAAATTAATGCTGACAACTGTAAAATCAACTTTAACCTATTCTATCAACCCAAATAATTCACTATAATTATCCATTCAAGTGCTACAGGAACATACATGAGTTATAATGTTGTAGGAGGAAACAATAAAGTCTACTTGAAATGTTGTAAATCCTGAAAGAAACTTCAACCTACTCTAATCTTATCCACCTTCCAAGCGGGCCCCCTTGGTCGGCTTCTGCTAACTACTAACATAGAATATAACTTAAAATCACTCCATTATATTTTCAGAAAAATTGATTACAACATAGTGAAAATAATGCACGAAACTAGAAAGAGTAAATTTGTTGTTCAAATACAACAATAGTACATTATCCAACTAACTCCAATCTAACAATCATATCCCTTTATATATATGATTGATATTTATTTAAACCAGAAAGATAAGGTCTGACTGATTCATGCCATAAAGAAAGGAGAATGAAATAACTCGTGATAGAATATCATAAAGAGTGGATAACCACTCAACAAAGTATTGACCATAGATAAAATATAGCATAGATGTGTTCCTATATTCCCTAAAAATATAGTTCCTTCAATTTAGCAGGAATGTCTTGCGGTGTTATAACAGTTCTCCTTATTGTAGCTTATCCTTCATCGTTTTCTCATCAATGTTGTCAATCCACTCTCAAGCCACTCCTCTTTCCTGGAAAATTAGTAGCACATGCACATATATATTCAAGTCAACTATTCAACTTAATCCAAATTTTAGAACACACATTCAAACAATTATATGAAATACTACGATAGATATATAACATTTAGCAAAGTATGTCACTGCTATCTACTCATAGGCTTTGGTGGTTCTGACTATACTTATAACATGATCATAAGTTCAAATACTTAAAAGTTTTGTCTTAAAAAAGAGTATAAAATCAACATAAAATAGAGATAAATTATTGCCACATCATAGTGCTTGACAACACTTAGGGAAAACTAAAAAACTAACCTACCCTAGCCTAACCAGCAACAAAACATGCTAAAAAAAACCATTTACTAGTTGACTAAAATATTTTCCTTTTCTCCTCAAATTGCAATGATGCACATACTAATAGAAAAATATAAGAAGATGGAAAAATCAAAAAACATTTAACCAAATTATGCAATATTTCCTGAAGAAAGAAAGTGTTATGACTTACTTCACTCTATTGATTGAATAAATTGGCATTTTGGAATGAATCAACATGCTACATTTGGTCTTCCTTATCAAAATTTTCATATTTAGGTGCTGATATAAATGAGGCCTTCTCACTTATCTCCAACTAGGCCAAATACCTAATTGAGTAGCATCTTGAAAGTATGAACTTGGAGCTCTCCTTGCTAGTTTCTTTACTTTCCTTTCTTGTCTTTGAATCCTCATGGTTGTCCTGCATTATTAAAAACCATGTCCACTCCTCTTCCATGGTTAGGGGACCATCATCTTCTGTTAAGTCATCTAGGAGCTCATGTACAAAATCCTTAGGAATAATAATTTCCAAAATATGACTTCCTTCGATAGGCACATACTCTGACATTTCAATAGCAAGATTGTCACAGAATACCTTGGTGATACTATAAAAACCATCCTCTTCTATGCTTTGGTTAGCTTCCATATCATGAACATTTTTTTGTTGTGTTAATGTGGTTGGGAACTCATCTTCTTCATCTTGATCAAAAAAAGGAGGTAACTTATCAAAGAAGAGGATAACCCTTTCTTCTTACTCAAGATAATCCCCCGCATCCAATGAGGTTTGTTCATCATCTTGCCAAAAATTTGCAGGAAGCTCTGCAAATAAATTTGGTGTGTCATGTTCAACTTGGATTTATTCCTGAACCTCAGTCACTTTTTCTACCAGATTAGAACCAACAATATCATCCTTCTTTTCATTTCTCTGACCTTGGATTGTCTCACATGGGACAACCTTGATAGGTTTGACATCTGATAGTCAGGATACTAATTCGATGAAGGTTGTCATGGCATCTTGGTATCTTGATTATTTAGATTAGGCTCTTTACGTGGATGAATATGAGGAATAATGAATTGGCTTGACCGACTTTACTCATTCATGAGCTTATATAGGGGCTTTTATTTATCATCTACAAGACTACTACCGCTATAGCTTGGAATCTCAAACTTGGAAGACTGACTTGGAGATTGATGAGAAACATCCAACCTAAAACTTGGACATAAAACCTTGGGAATCTCTTTGTTTACAATTTGACTTGGGGTACAAAGATATGATTGAGGTTGTTGCCTTTGTACCTATGACAAAAATTATTTTATTTATTCCTCTTTGATTGCAACCTTTTTAGCAAGCAACTTTTTCTCATTCCTTTGAGCCTCCACCTCCTACTAATGAATATGAGTTTGATAGGAAAGATCCTCTTGCTACATGTTATACTCATTTTCTCTTTATACAAACCTCAAATTCTCCTTGAAGTTTGATAAAATTTCATCTATGCTCATTTTTGCAACATGTTGGGGCTTATTTTGAGAACTACCATAATGGCTTAAGACAAAATGGCTATCCTGGGGCTATTGATGTGCATGGGCATGCTACCATGAAGCCTCAAAAGGGGTGGGGTTGAAAATCATGAGATGGTTGTTGGTATTGTTGGTTGTAATGAGGACAATAAATATATGGAGACCCAAAACCTAGATTTTCCCAAAAAGGAGGACACAAACCATTGTACTGCTGATAACTAAACAGTGCGGGATAAAATATGAAACATAGGTAAGACTAGACAACATACTCCATTTAATATAAAGTACCTAGATTAATGAAACCAGATGACATAGGATTGGATTCACCATGGTGTTTTTTTGTGCTACCTCCAAAGGCAAATAATACTGAGAGAAACATAAAACTTCTCAATATCAAGATATTTTCAATAATGCACTGGTTCTCCTGCTACTTCCACAATGATAGAGTCACCAGATATGCTGTTGTTAGCCTCTAAAAGGCTTGAAATTCACTAGCTACATATCAAAAAAAAAAATACAAGTAATTTATTTTGACCTATTCGATAAAAATAAGTCCCACCCAGTCTACCAAAACCTGTTGTCTCTAAAAATGCACCCTTTCTAAGTCTCCAAACTTAGCTTTTTAGAGGAACATGGAAACACTTGTGAGTAGTGGATCACTCAACAATTGGAGTGACTCTATGGATTCTAGGTCGGTTCCTATATGATGCTTCACGTACTAGACTTATTAAAACTTCTTTCTTAATGGAAACAAGGGAAGAAAGCTTATATGAAATTGAACTTGAATTAAAACTACTAAGGTGATGCACCAACATTGATTTTAGGACATAAAATAATAGAGTGACACACACTATTTTACCATTTACATGGACTTAGCTAGCACAAATTATTACAGTATGCTTCCTGCATCAATATTTTAGTAAGAGACCTAGGTGCACCTGACCCACAAAAGGAAGGATACTTCATAATTCAGTAAACACTTGCACATTCATGGCACACTTAATGACCTACATAAAACATACTAATAACAGGCAAGGTGATAAACTCCAAGAAAATAGTCCAAGGAAAGAGAAAAACATTTCACAAGTAGTTTAATCAATAAGAAAAACACACACAAGACCTACCAAAAAAAGATGGAAAAGATTGAGTAATAAAATGGTATCCAAGGTGTAATCTGTATTTCATTCCCAATTTGAGTTACAAAACATATGCATGAAAACTGCAAAAGGACTTCAAATAGTCACTTGAAATGCATAAAATTTGTATAAGGAAGAACTCTTGAGTTACGAAACATATGCAGAAAAATACAAAAAAAAAGAACTCCCCTCTAAGTGATCTTGAAAATCCTTTATAGAACAAGGATTGAAACAAGCTATGGATCACTTAGGGTAAACCACTAACTTCTCAACAACCACAATCCTAGGAAGAGTGCCACTAGCTATCAAATTGAAGAGAGTCCACAAAAAGAGGACTAGAGCTACAACCTATCCATAGAAACCGAGAACTAGACATTTGATATAGATCAAGTCTTTAAAGATAATTTTCATGTGCCACTTTATGTCAACCAACTTGAAAATATTTGATCTTGGTCCTTTAAAAAAGATCTGCATTTGATTTTATCTTCTTTATTTCTGCAATGACTTGGTGCTCACAGCAAGATAATGGATTTTACTTAATAAATCTATCCAATCATCTATTGCCACTTTTTTTCCACCCTTAACCACTTGTTGTCTTCAGACCCATGGAAACATCTCACTTCTTCCTTAGAATAATCATGACAAAACACTTGGACATGTGGCACCCTTTCACTAGCTCTCGACCCAAATGATGGTTCCCTATAATAGATCACGATCAAGCGACAAGCCATTTAACCATAACACTCTTAGACACATGGCATCTAGTCGCTAGCTCTATGGTAGGAATAACTAATTTCATCATAACCCAAGATCTCATGACCAACATTTATCATCACCATCACGACCTCATCTCCAACTTTTTGGTTAGAAACACTACCATCCCAAATCATCGTGAGTAAGAGACAAGCCTTACCTTTATCATTTTGGATAGGTGGCAGTCACTCACTAGTTCTCCATCCTAAGAAGAATATTCCTTTTCATCCCGTGAGCTAGCAATGAAGAAATAAATTTAAGCCTTATCTTCCATGTCTGCAAATGGTCCCAAGCATCAACAATTAAAACATCACCATAAACATCATGTTAGTACATGGCCCCACAAATCTTAAGCATACAATGAATCAAGACACATGGAAACATCATGTGATCCCTATCCATCGAGTAAAGATAGCCATCAGATAAGACATAACTCCTAAGCCAAGGCCTCAAGTTATTTGATAGGTATATCGACCACTGGGACCCATTTTCCCTGGCATTGGGTACAATAGATTATTGAAAAACTAGGGGAAATAATCTTTGATTACTAAAGTATTTTATGGATTGACAATAGCTATCCCTAGACATGTTGCAATGTCTCATGAATTCTCCAACCCTGGAAGAATATTCTATTTCAACTAGCGATCTCATGACCATTGTTCATCTCTATCTCACAACTTGTCTTTCCAACTGTTAACTTACCTCACGAGCTCATGACTACCATTCATCTCCCAGCCTATGAACTTGGTGTAATCTCACAAAATCACCAGTATTTCATGCTATCTTCTTTAACCACTACGACCTGGCGACTAATTGTCACTCGCTAGTACTTTATGCTACAAGGCATAACCGTCATGAGCTCTCAACCACTTACTCATGAGATCGCAACCCCTAATTGCCAATAGCCATAAAATGTGGTGATCTATCGACTAACTATACTCTCCATCTCACCGGTTGATTTTCTAACCACTTTCTTACCTCGTGAGCTAACGACCACACTATGTAACTGCCATGCTTCACAATTTGACTCATCTTTCATCTTCCATGTCACCGTCCAGTAACCTTGGGCCCATAAAATATTACAATATTTCGTATCCACATATCACTACATCATCCTTCACCAAAATGCCTACTACGTGCATGAACTCCCAAAAGGCTTGACTTCTTTAGGAAACTCACAATGAGTGGGTGGGAACATATAAGCAATGTCAAAACACCCCATAAGCTAAATGTGGGATAAATCCCTTACTCTTCTCCTGCGAACACTTCTATCAGAGATTCTAATTTTTTCTCTATTTATCTACATTTCTCCTCTCTCTGACATGCTGGGTTCAAACCATCCTGAAAGCCACATTTAATTCTACATGTTGTTAACTCATCAGTCGCTAATTTGGTTTGAAAGCACAATGGTGAGAAAAATGGAGCTTGAGCAAAAATTTGATAACATTTCCAAGACAGATTCAACTTCCTTGGCATAACTTGACATACGATTAGTATCATGACTTATTTCCTTACCTTCCTTTGTCGGTACATTAGACACTAATGCTTTGAAATCAAATTCAATTCTTGGAATACTATTATCATAGTTATTCAACTCAAATGCAGTAAGCTTATCGATTAGTCCATCTATAGTAACATTATCAAATATTCTTAGCTCATTTTTAACATACACTCTATTGGCATAAGCATGCAATAAGGTTCTTAACATTTTATGTACCACAACATCTTCTTCAATAGTTCCACCAACACCTTTAATAACACTAACCAATTCTTTTATTCTTAGCCCATATTGTGCAATATTCTCTCTTTCTACCATTTTCATGTCATCATATTTTCCTCTAAGACTATCTTCCTTAGCTTTCTTCACATTAATATCTCCACCATAGATAGGTTTCATCTTTTCCAAAACATCATAAGCAGTCTCTAGTTCATGAACATCAACATATTCAACATCAGATAGAGTACTTACAATGGCTTCACGTGCTTGAGTATCCTCCTATTTTTCCATTAGTTCATCTGTAGTGAGAGTTCTAGTAGGGGTGATATACCTATTTGTGACCTATATCCAGTATTGTGGTCCCATAACCTTTAGGTATAACTTCATTCTATCACACCATACCAGGAAGTTGTCCTTGAAAAACTTGGGAGGTTCCTTCCTCATCCTTTGATATTTTCCTCAAGTTGTTAGGCTTTCCATAGAGAGGACCAAGGCTCTACTACCAATTGTTAGTATTATCAGGTCCAAAATTACAGAGGGGGGGGGGGTGAATAAGTAA
>MU227963.1:67951-80593 GCA_018584345.1 Thuja plicata | reverse complement strand
CGAAGTGGGAGATCCATTCACCAGAACAGAAAAAGTAGGGGATGATATTAGTTGGTATATAAGATCTAAACATTTTTTCTCAAACCCAAAGGCCTCCAGCACTTGCATCAAAAATTCCCAATCTACCTGATCATAAGCTTTAGACATATCCAACTTCAGAATCAATCCTTCCTTTCTCGCCATCACCAGGGATTTAGCTTGATGAAGCTATTAGGAATCAACAAGTAAATGATATGAGAAAGTAGTACTTCCTTTTCTAATACAGATCGAGTTCAAGCTTAATCACTGCTACACATACACAAAATATTCTATCTTCTATCTTCTCTCTAGATTGCACCTCTGCATCCACGATCTACACTTGTTTATTTCATCATTTTTCATATTTATACAATACAAGTACAATAGGGAAATTCACCACCTTACAAAAAAAATTACAATCTTTCTCGCTCAATGAGATAGCCCTAAAACGTGTTACAAATATATAACACTTTCTAAAAAAATCATGCAGGCCTTCTAATTCATCACACATCGATTTGAAAAAGAAAATTCAAACTAAAATACATTCTTCAATGTTCTTGCACAACCTACAATAAATTCAATCTCAACGATCAAAAACATTGTAACTCAACAATCCTCTTTGATCAACAACAAAACCATGATCCCTCAAACACATAAACACTTACAACAACATGGTGCAACATCATCGATCAAGGATCTGACTAATTGTTTTAAAGAACACCTTTAACTCTTTGCTAAACAACCTTTTATCACTTGAAACTTTGCCTTTCGATCATCAAAACATGATGCGGTTGCAATCACAACCTCATGGCATATCCAAGATACATATATTATGACCACAACATCATAATTAAAACATTGTTGACAAAATCGTCAAAACATTTTTCCTGTGCAACATCTTGTTCTTCTTGTTAACCTATCAACCTTCAATCAATCATAACGCACTTAGTACATAAGATAAATATGTGCAGTCATAGAAATAGAATCTAGAGACATCACTTAGTCTTCCTGTAGATTGCACATTCCAATTCTATCTACAGCTCAGAATTCAATCTCTTGAACATACATCAACATAACAACATCAAAAAACACTAATTTGACATCAATGACAACATAATCATCATCATAACTGAGAATATTACTAAACACATAACATCTCAACATACTCAACATCACTTATGCTAACAAGCGCTCCTAAGTCAAAAGATGGAAATGTTTGGAGATGTATAAAAGACTAGAATGATGAAAAATTGATGAAATGATTGAAAGATCTAGTGATCGTCATCATAGGTTTCTCTTACGGGTGCAATGAAGTTAAAGTTCACATGGAATTTGGAAATAAGGTTGGCATCTTTTTTGTTGAATATCATCATGTTAGATCTCTCAGCTTTTTGGGCACAAATTTGGGTTGCTCTTATAACACGTTGTTTTTGTCTAATGGTCCTATTAGCAGTTTTCTTCTCCTTATAGGCGAGTGGCTATTGGATTTTGACCTTCTTGTATTTTTTAGAATCTTACATAGCCTAGATAAATTGGATTTTGGATGATCAAACATACAGATTTTGCAAAATGGTTTTTAAGGTCCCTTAGAAGACTACAAATATTGAATTATGATGGGACGTTGATTCTCAGACAAAGATGCAGATTTGTGGAGACTTCGATCAATAGTCACAGACGTCATTGAAGGATTTTGACTAATGAAACTAAATATCCTATCTAAATTCCAAAGAAGAAGAGAAGTGGGTCTACTCAATGGAGACACTAATCTATGTAGACGTCGGTCTAGAAAAAAATAGATTTCCAAGTTTTTGACTATGTTTGGCTAATTTTGATTTCATTTTTGACTAACTTGCTCAAATTTTGTTCAATGGAAAGAACTCAATTCAAAATTCATCAAAGGAATTGCCTATGCTAAGTATATCTTAGAACATTCAAATTTGGCAAATAGATTTCTAAAAACAATCTTGCAAGTGACAAAGAAACCTTGTAGGAAACATGAAATTTGTGACTTTTGCAAAGCTTATATAACTTTGATAAAACTTCGCTTGTGTATGTTCAAAATGGATTTTTCAAGTCATTTATATTTTTACTTGGTCAAAACAATGAAGACAATTCAAGCACTTTCTACCTTAGGGAATCATCTTTAGATAAAATTTTATAGGCCCATTTCTTGGTAGTCTATCAGCTCACATAGATGTGTCACCCCCTTGAGGGCGCTCATGTTTATGCCTTTTGCCAAGTTTTTTTGTCATTCTACAAAGATCTCTTTCACAACACACTACCCTAGGACACATATGATGGGAGTCTTGGGGGGAGATTCTTCCCTCCCCTTGCACTATAATAAGTCACTTTTTGGAGGTGAAATGGGTAGGCTACTAGTTAACATCTTTTAGTAAGATCTATGGAATCCCCATAATCAGTTTGTATGTGTGTGAGACACTTGAGTCTTTAGTTGTCCGTGTTGGATACTTAGGGATATTCCCCTGATCTAGACTATCATCAAAATGCCTCGCCTGAGACTGGTGGGATGTAAGAAAAGTATTTTTTTAGTGTCTTATTTATATACCAGTTCGGGTGTTTACCAATTTGAGGTTGTCCTCTAAAGGGGAAGCACTCCCTCTAGACATGCCTCTCTATAAGAAAGAATAAGATAAGTTTTCTCTTCACCCAAGGTATGTGAAGGCTAGGGGAGAGGATACAACTATATTTCATCCTTTGCATCACTTAATTAATGGGATCTAGCATCTACACATTGAGTGAAAGCATTAAACGGAGTATCGATAAAGCTCTCAAGACACTCAAGACAAAGGGGTTCAATTCCAAAATGAATCTAATTAAGAAACTAGATTCAACTACTCTAAAATAAAACACTTCCCATAAAGAATTTAAATGTGTTTAATGCATCCAATTTCAATTCCTTAAAGTAAGAAAAGTGTGTTTGTTTATCCAGTTAACATGCATTCCAAGATATGTGTATTGATTCCAAGAAATCTTTCAAGATATTAAAACACAAAAATCTCCAACCTATAACCTGCAAGTGTTAGCAATTTTAATGTCCCTCAACCTTGGTCAAGGGATAAAAAGGCTCCACAAATGTTGGACAAGTGAAAATTTTGATTTACACTTGAACAAAACTAAGACGTCAATGAATAGGCGCATACGTCGATCTGCGCAGATGCAGAATTAGATAGACGTTAGTTTAGAATTCAACCATAAATAATAAATGCAGAAACTCAAATTTGCACGTGTCAAAATTACCTATATATATTGAACATATATGATGATCTGAAGAGCTCAAACATGGATCTGCGCAAATGAGGGTTTAAACATATGGCTAGAAAATTCAAATTTTTGGCAGTATTTACTTTCATAAAATTTAATGACTGACAAAAAACTGAAAGTAAGATTAGTTCAAGAACCAAAGAAAAAAATTTAAAATTTAAAACCCCTTAAACCAGGTGTGAAATTGTGCAAAGAGGAGACTAAAATTCACAAGGCGCAGATGTGGGTCTACATAGATGTTAATCCATAGGCGGAGACACCTCTGTGTAGGGCAGAGAGATCGATGTGAAAATTGAACTTGTGTAATTATGAAACTTTGAAAAACATTTAGGAATTTAGGGACGTTGGTCCCACCTAGCATACCAAAATGTATATATAAAAGTACAACTCTGTGTAGGTAGGCGTAAACAACCAAACATTAACCTAAAACACATACAATACACAAAAAGACCCTACACACATAACCTCCGACTAAACTAAAGTGGAAGCACACAAGTTCCATTTGATTTTTCATTATGGAGATTTGTGGGTGTGCTCTCCAAGCATAATAGTAAGATCTCCAATGATGCAACCTTAAGATGATGTGAATCCTAAATGAAACTAAATGGAGAACAAGAGCTCAAAAAAATAGTATTAAGAACTAGTTTACAAGAGTGATCAAATGATGATGATATAAATACAAATGCAAGATTCAAACTAGCATGATTCAAGAACTAAGATGATCTAACATGTTATTACTATGCAAGGATTAAGCTATGAAAATAAAACTAACATATGATCTCTAAAATGCACTAGAACTAATTTGGCATGATAACAATGCAACTAGAATGGATCATTTTTCTCTTGGAAAGGCTCCCATTTATATATTTTTGAAGCAACTTAAGGGCCTTGGATGAGGTGGAACCTATGTGACATCCACATAGGAGACACATGGGATAAGGACAAGCCATGCAAAAGTAAACTTTTCTCACACATGTGTGAGCAACTTGAGACAAGATGGGCCTTAAAGGTTTGAGAGGCTCAAGGTTTCTCACACATGTGTAAACAACATGAAAGAAAGGAGTGGAGGAAAAAGATGTAAGAGTATTTAAGGAAGTTTTTATTGGAAATATATTGAGGCTAGGTGACTGAGGGGGGGGGGGGGGGAATCAAGAACNGGGGGGGTGAATCAAGAACCAATAAAACTTAATCTCTTTAATCCTTTATTAGATTATCTAATTTGTTTGCATTCATGAAATGAAAATCAATAAAACATCCACAACACTTGACACAATATTTGGTTACCCAGAAACCATCCAAATAGAAAGTAAAACTGGGGTGGGGATGGTACCCACAAGATTTATTACTGCAGTATAAATTTAGCCTGTTAAAGCTTACAATTGACCACTTCTGATGGTCTACCTTGTTAGGAGAAATAAGGATTGTTAGGTCCACCTTGTGAAAGGATTTAGTACAATAAAATTAAGTATGTAACTCTGTTAGGAGATTTGTAAAGGACTATGAAGTCCACCTTGTTAGAGGATTTTTCTGATGCACTTGTTAGGATGAACCAGTAGATGATCTTCTATGCAACTCTGATTTTCTGAATAAGATCCAATGATATAATACTAATCACCTGAATGTGATAGATGAGTCTCTATTGTTCTTTATATTGTTGTAGCCTCTTAATCAGTTTGCCACCTCAAATTCGCATATACACACTTATTTCACACACATTTGGATAAAAAAAATACCTTATATTTATACCTTATCCAAATCAAATACCTCTGTAAGTCAGCTTCAATAAGATAAATTAATATCAAACAATATAAGCTAAGTTGGCCCAAAACTATTACTCAGGTCCAGTAATCCACTCGGGCAATATACTGATACTCGGACATTATGTTGTCACTCGGGCAACATAGTAAACTCTGGCACTCAGGCTACACTATGTACTCAGGTGATATTGATCACTCGGGTAATATTGATTTCCATTGTCTACTTGGTCGACACTGCTACTACTCGGGTTACACTATAACTGCTTGGGTCGCACTGCTAGCTTGGTCAACACTGTAATGACTAAGTGTTTTGGCACTAATTGACAACATTTATTTCCATAAGTTCATCAATCTCCCCCTTTGGCATTAGTGACCAAAAACACTTATCATACCAAAAACTGATCAAACTGCTCATTCAAAACTCCCCCTTACCATGTGCTTGGGTACTTGCTCAGGTTTTGACAACAACTCTGTGACTTAGTTACAAATGACTCTATTTTTTATTTTTAAAAATTGTTTTTGTAACACTTATATATATATATATATATATATATCTTCTCTACTTCTCTTCTGTACATGTATTTCCTCATATATTTCTTTCCTATATACATTTCCCCCTTGTTTTTGACACAAATGCCAAATATATCTACAAGGTAATACCAAAGTAGGATAGGAAATCACTATGTACCTTCAAAATTTGAGATAAGGTGGTGTCCCAATTACCTTGCAACACCTTTAGGATGTGCAATTCAATATGTATCTCTACTGACAGCTCCAACATAAGCTCTGCAACTGAAAAGTTGTTGTCATGTATGAGTGTCTTGGCATGAGTTGTATTCTTCTGCATTACATCCATGTGTGGAAGGATTTGGCTCTACATAGTTGTAAGGGATTCCCTTTTTCTTTCTTTTTCCCTTAGTAATTTTGCCTGCATATCAGTTAGGTACTTGATCTTCACAAAGTGTGCTGAACTCAAACTTGGATTAAGTGCCAACTGATTTGCACTTTCCTTCAAATTTGTATCTATCTTTGTCATCTTGGTCTTGATTTTGATGGTAAAGTTGGAAGTATCACTCAAATTTACAAATAATGAAACAACATTATTAGTTGTAGTTTCTAGAGAGCTAATGAGAGTGTTTAGCTTCACTTGATCAATTTTTTAGCTACAAAATTCTCTAGAACTTTATTTTCAAACTTCCTTTCTGCCTTCTGCAGTAGTTTCTCTTGACCACTTAAGTATTTATTGAACTTGTGAAGTATATAAACAAGTTGTTCCATAATAGAATCATTCTCATTTACTTATACTTCTAGTGCATCTAGGAATATACCTTTTATGTCCTCTAGGACTTTGTTTCTCTTCTTTTCTGCTCGGAGCTTTTGTTGTGTAGCCCTTTTCTTCCATAGCTCCCCTAGTGTATCCATCTGCTCTACTATCAATTTGGATTGATCCCTATTTGGAATAATAATATATTCTTCAAGATCAATATCATTAGTATATGTTTCCTTCCCTTTTTCTTTGATCTTGGGACTAGGTGAAAGAACAATTTCCTTACCTTTTCCACTATCATCCTTGACTTCAGTATCCAGCGGATCATTAAATTTATCTGCACCAATTGTAGAATCTGTGTCACCTACAAAAACATTCAAAGTAACCTTCTGAGACTCAGTTTGGCTTGGCCTATTAGTAGGTGGAGCATGATGCTTGATTCCTACTAGTCCATATGTAGACTCTATAGTCTTGTCTTTTCTCAAAGATAGGATGTTTTGTATAGGTGATTGGGGAAGGGATGCCATCACTTCTACTACTATCTGTTCTGCATTGGATTCTTCAATAGTTTCCACCTCAGGTAATTCTTCATCATTAGTCTTTTCCTTGGGGTCTATTCTTGGTACCTTTGCCTTATCATCTCCTTGGTTTTCAAAAATAGACTTTCATACTGTTGTAGCATTTTGCACAACATCCTCTATTCTTTTGTTCAATATTTGAAAGGTCATGAACCTTGGAGTGTGATTGTTCTCATATCTGGTCATGGTCTCTTTGACCCCTTTATTAGTCATAGTAGGCATGACTTGTTTCAAGATCTATTCCATAATATCTTTTTCTGTTCAGACTGTATTGCTCCAGGGAATAGATACTGCCTTAAATAGATCTTCAATCATATGACTTTTCAATTCAGGTGGATCATACTTCCATCTTGCCATTTTCTCTACAACTGCTTCCTCAATCTTCTTTTGTTCATCCTTAGTTCTAGAAGTATATTTCAATATTTTTAGAGAACTCATACCACTACCTCCTTAAAATCTTCAATTTTCTTCTCAAAGGTAGGAGGGGGTTTCTTGAATATGACTGTATCATCTTATTCATCTTCCTTAGGCAATATAAGTTTTCTTCTAGATCTTCTTATGGTGATGACAGGGGTAGAAATCTTTATTTTCTTCTTGGGGGCTACCTTCTTCTTCTTTTCCAGAGGTTCTTCTTCTATCTCTTCCTCTTCATTTTCAGGTTTGACATCTTCTATCTTAATTTCATCTTCTTTGCTTTCTGTGATAGAAGGAGGAGAGTCTGAAGTCTTTCCATACTTCTTTTCAAAATTCTCTAACCTCTTCTTTCCTCTTTTCAAGATCTTAGGAATCTCAAATTCCAATGAAATTATGCCCTTTGCTTCTTCATAAGTACCAAAGTATGGTGCTTTAGGATCAACAGGCTCATTCACAAGAGTCTCAATGATATCTTTGGTCTCATCAATGTTAACCTCGTATGCAAGAGGTTTCACCCATGAAACCCTAGGCTTGACTACCTAAATGTATACTTTATTACAGTCAACTAGGAAGAAAATATCATCTTTGTAATCCTCTACCAATTATTTAGGGATTCTATATCTACTCTGCATCTTTTGTCCAAAATCCTCAAAGTATACATCCATGATGCTCTCAAAATTATCTCCTAATTCTGCTATGAAATCATTTATCTGATAAACTATAGGTTTGTCCTTCCAACCAACTATGCCTTTGGAAGGGAAAAACTTCTGAATATAAAAGAATATGCAGACCAGAAGTGAACCAAACTTACATGGATTGGTCTTTGATGCCTAGATTCTTTCCATGTTCTTTCTTAATTGGATAAGCTGCAACTTGGCAAGGTCGAATGATAGGTTGTTCTTGACCGCTTTGTATGCCAAGTCCATAGCCTCACATGGTACACAGTTTGGTCGGCTTGAACTGTATATCTTGTGTGCAAAAACATGAATCCCAAAGTTCAATTCCATGTCTGTAACTCCATTTATTCTCATGCCTCTTCCTTCCCACTTGGCAAGAGTCTTCTTTACTAGGTCATGCCGAGGTAGGGTTTAGTAGCTTTTAGCTTATCAAGCATAGGATACCCTATCACACGATGTACCATTGTCTTGGTAATTTTCACTGGTTTCTCTAGCCATAGTTGCATGTCGTGAACATGGCTCAGAACAAACCTAATCCACTTAACTTGAAAAATTTTGTGGCATATGTATGAATGATTCAAACCCTTGACTTTAAGGTGTTTATGTTTTGGCTTCAGATTCCTGGCTTCACAAAGTTTCTCATATTCTTTGTTCATTTCCAGTATCCCTAACTGTTGAATGGTGCAATGATAGAAGGCTCAGATGTCATTGATCAATAGTACCTTCAGAGGAATTAGGGAATGAGCTCCCATCAGATCCATTTCCTCTGCAATTGCTGGATGTAGCTTAAACTTAAGAGGTTCACAAACAAAATTCCTCACAAAAATCTCAGATCCTTTCTTAACCTTGCTGCTGGATGTAGATGCCATAATGCTTGGAGGTTTGATAAAACCTCACAACTTAAAGCTTTCAAACACAAATTCGCTCTGAATCACTTAAGGCTCTGAATCTCTCTACAAAATGAAAACTTTGTAAACAATAGCTCTTTCAATTCATCTTTTATAAGAGATTTTACCATTGAGTTTTCATTAAATGCTCCGTATATGGCAGCTGGCATAGATCAAAATGAATCTCGGTGAAAACTAATTTATGTATCCTCAAAACCATACAACCTGACTTAACTTGGTTAATCCTGTGTAACTCAGATGTAACTGAGATCTGACTCGGTTAAAACTATAATGTGTCCTAGTGCATCAATATGCTGATTTGGACTTGCTAACATGACTGGAACTGATGTATGATGACTTGTATGCATAGTTCCAGTTGTCTCCTTGTATATTTATTTAGAGATGGTAGATCCACCCAACTCGCTGCTTTGGGCGCCATTCGATCCTTCTTTATTTTGATATGATTTCTCAGGATATTTCCTTACTGCTGACTCATCTGAGTTCTAATTTTAGAAACTTTTTCTTTGCCTTTCTCAAAACCAGTATCCACTTTTTTCTCTGTTCATGCAATTCTTACTTAGATGACCGATTTGTTTACACACATAACATATCTTTGTAGGATTCCTTTTTCTGAGGTGAGTCATTGCACAATTTGCACCAATATGCCCATATTCACCACAATGACAACATCTACTCCATGTGTTGTAATCCCAACCGAAAATTGCTTTAGCTAGTTGTTCAGCAGGGTTCCATTTCTTAGTTCTGCACTAAAAATATTTGTGACCTTGTTTGTTACATTTGAAACATTTTCCTTCAAACTTAGGTTTCTCAGTGCATTTACTTGCCCTATGTCCATGTTTGTTGCATCTGTAGAATTTACCATTAAACTTTGACTTTCCATTGCTCCAACACTTATTTGTTGTGTGCCCTAACTTACCACAATGATTACAAGTAGGTTTGTTGTTCTTTTGAGTTCCTTTCTATGAGGATTCACCTTGTTCAGTATAACCTAATCCATTATGTCCATGATGTCTAAGTTGAGTTTTATTTGTCAACTAATCCATGCTTGCCTGTGAATTCATTATACTCTCATTGTTTTTCCTTTCAGTATTGAGATCATTCTACAGTCTTTCATTTTTTGTCCTCAGATTGATAACTTCTTGATTTGAATTATTGAGTTGATTTATCATATTTGCTTGCTGAAGTGAAAAATGATGGATTTTTTTTTTTTTTTCCTCTAATCTTGTACTTAGCAATATTTTATCTTCTTGTGCCATTTCTCTGTCATTTTTTGCTTGATTCTTTTGTTCCATGACTTCACATATTCGGACTGAATGAATTTCTTGTTCTCTGTTCATCTTTCTGACTTCTTCATGTAGATTGATATTCTTTGCAAGTAGGTCTTCAATGGCTACATCTGCTTCTTCCAAACTTCTTTCTTTGCATAAGTCTTTAATTCTTTCATCTATGTAACTTTTATCATTCATCTACACTGCTAAATATTTTCTTCTTTTTAGGGAAAGAGAGAGCTACTCCTTGAGTTTTTTGATCTGATCCATGGCCACTTGTAGATCTATATTTTCATTTTCAATGGCTTTCTCCAGTCTGTATATTTCCATTGCCTCTGATTTTTTCTCAAACTGTTAAACTTCTATAAAGAGAACCTTTAGCTCTGATACCAATTGTTGAAAATATATTGAGGCTAGGTGACAGAGAGGGAGGGGAGGGGGGTGAATCAGGAACCAATAAAACTTAATCTCTTTAATCCTTTATTAGGTTATCTAATCTATTTGCATGCATGAAATGAAAAGAAATAAAACATCCACAACACTTGACACAATATTTGGTTGCCTAGAAACCTTCCAAATAGAAAGTAAAACTGGGGTGGGGATGGTACCCACAAGATTTAATACTGCAATATAAATTTAGCCTATTAAATCTTACAATTGACCACTTCTGATGGTCTGCCGTATTAGGAGCAATAAGGACTGTTAGGTCCACCTTGTGAATGGATTTAGTACAATACAATTAAGTATGTAACTCTGTTAGGAGATTTTTAAAGGACTGGTAAGTACACCTTGTTAGAGGATTTTGCTGATGCACCTATTAGGATGAACCAGTAGATTATATGCTATGCAACTCTCTTTTGCTGAATAAGATCCAATGATATAATACTAATCACCTGAATGTGATAGATGAGTCTATACTATTCTTTATACTGATGTAGCCTCTTAATCAGTCCGCCACTCCATATTCGCATATACACACTTATTTCACACACATTTGGATAAACAAAATACCTTATATTTATACCTTATCCAAATCAAATACCTCTGTAAGTCAGCTTCAATAAGATAAATTAATATCAAACAATATAAGGTAGGTCAGCCCAAAACTGTTACTCGGGTCCAGTAATCCACTCGGGCAATATACTGACACTCAGACATTATGATGTCACTCGGGAAACATAGTAAACTCTCACACTCAGGCTACACTATGTACTTGGGTGACATTGACCACTTGGGTAATATTGATTTTCATTGTCTTCTCGGTCGACACTGCTACTACTCAGGTTACACTATAACTGCTTGGGTCACACTGCTAGATTGGTCAACACTATAATGACTAAGTATTTTGGCACTAATTGACAACATGTATTGCCATAAGGTCATCAGTTTGGTGGCTTCCTAATGACATGTAATTGATTAAATATTTGATAATGTTAAATTTGAAGATAATGCAAGGCATTAAATCAGTTAATGGTTTGTATTTTCATTGATGTCAACTTAATATTATTTGTATGGTCATGCACATAATGCCAAAGACTTCAGAGAATCAATGGAACAAAGGTTATTCTTTCAGCAATGCATAAAAGTCAAGTATTCACTAAGTGACAAATAACACCAACGGAGTGCACACCATCGGTAAAGGCAAAGAAGAAAAGTCACAGTGATACCCAATGAGTAGAAGATAGTGTTGCCCGACGAAGCAAAACCACAGGATGCCCAACGAGAAAATTTCAATGATACCCAACGGACAGAGATCCCGAAGCTAACTGGAGTCACACCGACGGAACTGATAGTTGTAACCGACAACTAACTAAAGAGTTGACCGACGGAATAGAGAGTTCAGAAAATGACAAAATATCTAGCTGGCAAGAGCTAAAGATAGACTTAAATGGTTGTTTTCTTTGTTTTATTTGACCAGAGTTAAGTAATTGATTTAAAGCTGATTTATATAATTGGCATGAAGATAAATATGAGACAAATCAGGAGTTATGCTTTAAATCAAATTGACTGGATTGTTTTTCATGCCAAGAATCAAGAATCAAGAATCAAGAAATAGTGAATATCATTTCTATATAAGAGACAAGCTTAATTCATTTTTGTATCACATGAAAAGGGGATTAAGGGGAGTGAATAGAAAGAGGATGCTAAAGAGAAACTGATGAAGAACAAATTCATGCAATACTGATCAATCAAGATGAAGGAGAGCTAAGGAATTCTGCAGACACCGATGAATAGTAAGCACAACATCATAGAGCACAAAGTATGGAGCACAAAATATTTGACTTGATACATTGATCAGAGAGGTAATGTACTTAAATAGATCTAAAAATCTGCAATTCAAGTTGTATTAGAAATAGGTCATTTTGTTTCAGTTTAACCATTGAAGCATCAAGTCTCTTAATAGAGCAGGACTTAACAATATTCTATATATTGAGGTACATCCCAAGGAGTGCCAAAAAGGTTGATTCATGAA
>MU227963.1:38314-51886 GCA_018584345.1 Thuja plicata | reverse complement strand
TCCTTTGACCCTCAGTTGACCAAGGGCTTATCCTGCCTAATCTTGGTACTGGAGTCTCACAGTTGGATTCTACGAGCAACTCTTTATTCCTAAACAACCTATGTGCTATTAGGACCTTGTTGATGATACTTACATGCTTGTTGTGTCCTTCTGATACTCATTTGATGTAGAAGGTGCTCCTGCACCACCTCTACATGCGACATACCCTCATTTGAAGTTCCTTATTATGCGACCTTTGAACAAAGGCACCTTCATTTGAAGAAAAACCTTTTCTCGAAGGTGGATGGATAGATTGAGTGCCCAAAACTTTCAAAATAAGTGTTGGTACACAAAGTGGACACACTATTGTAAGTTCATCCATATTAAATTATTTTGTTTACAATGAATCAAATTCTAATGCTCTTCTAACGTTAGAATTGTTTCAAAAATCAAATTCTAATTTCCTTCTAGCATTAATATTATTTTGGAAATTAAATTATTCTAATGTTGTTATAGGATTACCATTGCCTTGGAGACAAAATCAAAGTTTTTAATTGCAATAAGTGGAGGATTTGATCTCGACACCCTTTTTATGCACACAAGAAGAATTCACAATCTTTGTTGTTATATTAAACACCTTAAAATAGTAAGTTACAACACTACAATATAATATGCACCATCACTTTTAACAAACCCAATTACCACTATTAAAAAACATAATATTATCTTTTTCCTTATAATTATTTGATTGTGCACGGTAAAACCTTGGAGATCCACCATTAAACCATGGTATTTGTCAAGAAAAATATTGTGTTAAAGCTATGGTACTTGATTCAAAAGTAATTACTTCCATATTAATGGAAAACTTTCCATTAACAATTAAATTCTCTACCGTTCTTTATAAAGTTGAAAATGAAATGGGTGCCTAGTGAATCTTTAAGGGGCTTCCTTTTATTATCTTTATTCTAGTATTGTTATAAGATTATTTACATAAACTTGGAATTAAAATAGTATTTTTTTAATTGCAATAAGTGGATGATTTGATCTTGATAGTTATTCATGTATACAACAAAAATTCACGACCTATATTGTTACATCGAACACCCTAAAATAGTAAGTTACAATACTCTAATATAATACAAAGCATCAATTTTAGTTCAAACCCAATTACCACTACTAAAAAAACATAAATGTTGGCTTTTTCCTCGTAATGATTGGACTAAACATCATAAAACCCTAGAATGGGCCCTCATAATGATTGGATGAGCATGGTAAAACCCTAGAGATCCACCATGGAACCATGATATAGTCAAGAAAAAACTTGTGTTAAAGCTACGCTACTTGATTCAAAAGTAGTTGCTTCCACATTGATGGAAAACTTTCCATAAATAATGTAATGATATTATTTTAGTATGCTATTTATTAATAATATTATTTTTAATTTAATTATTATTAGATTATACATTTTTTTAATGAGATTATTCACACATTAAACTTATTTTAAAGAATACATTTTTACACATTTTTTTAAGTTTTTATATTTATTATTATATAATTTACAATTAGATTAACTATAATAGACATAGGTTTATTCGTTAACACATAATTTATTTTACATTTATCTAAATTAACTTTTTGGTTAGAATAAGAACATCAATATCTAATGCACAGATAAATTTTATTTATTAATGATCTATTTGACTATGTTTCCATATTTGTAGAATAGAGAACTTTACAACTATTAAAAAATCCGTATTGACTAGAAAATAGAAAATAAATATAATAATTAAATTAAATGTATGCAATATTATACTTGTTGGAAAGCTTCCTTAAGTGCCACAAAATTGTTGAATATCTTGTCTAGTTGATTCCGTTTGAAGGTTCAACCTAAGGTTCCAAGATGAATTTTTTGAGCAAAATCTCAGACATGAAAGGGGAGAAGCCTCTCTAAGGTCTTCATTCGAAGGTACTTGAATGAAGATATGTACTTTTGAATGAAGGTGTTATGCCATCACGAGAAACATAAAAGAAAATATGAAAGGAAGTTGTTTGGAGGTCACCTTTGAACAAAGACGATATTTAAAATTTTTGAATGGCTTTTGTGGACCTTTGCACATGGCATACATTCATATGAAGGTCCTTTCCATGCGACCTTCGAACAAAGACACTGCAATTTGAAGAAAATCCTTTTCTCAAAGGTGGATGGATAGATTGAGTGCCCAACGCTTTTTAAAAAAAGTGTTGGTACACAAATTGGGCACAATATTATGAGTTCATACATATCAAATTTTTATTTTTACAATGAATCAAATTCTAAAGTTATTCTAGCATTAACATTGTTTGAAAAACTAAATTCTAATATCCTTCTAGCATTAAAATTATTTTGAAAATCAAATTCTAATGTTGTTATAGGATGAGCATTGCCTTGAAAATAAAATTGTAAATTTTTACTTGTAATAAGGGGAGGATTTGATCTCGACACTTTTTTATGGATAGAACAAGAATTCACAACCTTTGTTGTTACATCAGACACCTTAAAATAGTAAGTTACAAAACTACAACATAATACAAACCATCACTTTTGACAAACCCAATTACCATTGTTTAAAAAACATAGATATTGGCTTTTTCCTCAAAATGATTGGATTGAGCATTGTAAAACTCTTGAGATCCACCATGAAACCATGATATAGTCAAGAAGAAGCTTGTGTTACAACTATGCTACTTGATTCAAAAATAATTGCTCCCATATTAATGGAAAACTTTCTATAAACAATGAAATTCTTTATTGTTCTTTATGAATTTGAAAATGATGTGGGGTCCTAATGAACCTTCAAGGGGCTTCATTTCATTAACATTATTCTAGTGTTGTTATAAGATTATTTGCATCATCTTGGAAACATAATAGTAAGTTTTTAATTTTAATAAGTGGGTGATTTGATCTCGACACTTTTTCCATACATAGAACAAAAAATTACGACCTATAATATCACATCAAGCACCCTAAAATAGTAAGTTACAATACTATAACATAGTACAAACCATCACTTTTAACAAACCTAATTACCACTACTAAAAAAATATTAATGCTAGGTTTTTCTTCATAATGATTGGGTTGAACATGGTAAAATACTAAAATGCACCCTCATAATGATTGGATTGAGCATAGTAAAACCTTTGAAATAGGGAACCATGGTATAATCAAGAAAAAGCTTGTGTCATTCAAAAGTAGTTGCTTCCATCTTGGAGCCATGGTATAGTCAAGAAAAAGCTTATGCTAGTGCATTGAAAAGTAGTTGGAGTTGCTTCCACATTAATGGTAAACTTTCCATAAACAATGAATTTTTCTACCGTTCTTTTTATGAAGTTGAAAATGATGTGGGGGTCCTAGTGAACCTCCTAGGAAGCTTACTTTTGCTTTTTAGTATTTAACATCACAAATCCTTTGGCCGGCTATTCAGAGAGAGAGAAGGGACACATGAGTATCCGAAAGGCACAAAGAATATACTTTAGGGCAGCACTAAGGAAAGGACCCTTCTTTTCTCTTCAAAACTGACAACTCCTAAATATTTTTCCCTAAAATAAAGTCGCCATTCCAACTTTCTTGAAGGTGGGCCGGCCCTGCTGGTGCCTGCCAGTAAGGACACGTCATACGCGTCGAACGCGCATTGCTCTGAGCTGGCATTGCAAAATATAAACTGACAAAGAAGGAATTTTAAAATCCGTGAGTGGAGTTAACAGTTTTAGTTGCGATGGCGACAAAGTTTCACATGCAAACAGCTGTTTAGGGTTTTATAAAAATGTATTGTGGGGATGATACGAGAAATCTTAGCTGGCATGGAAGCCTCTCAGCGCCTTTAAATTGCGCAGAAATTCTCATTCAGCTTCCCCCCGCTTCATTCATTTGTTCTCTCTAAGGGAGAAGAAGAAGAAGAGTTTCAGGTCAGATTAGTTTTAGATCCTCCTCCTCAAGTTTTGGAGTGTTTTAGGGATTCTGTAGACCAGCTGTTGCAGGGTTAGAGTTAGGGTTTTGTAAAATACAGCGAGTGTGGATCCTGGATCTTCTTGTCTGCGCGGCTGAATTTTGCTGGTTTTGATTCTGTTAGGGTTAGGGTTTCGTGCCGCTGAGCTTTGATTAAGTTCACTCTGCCAAATTTTTGACTCGATAGATCCTGCTTTTTTCTCTAGGGTTTCTGTCGGCCCAGGTCCTGGGCTCGATTCCCTGGGAGAAGTTGTCCTTTAGTTTTCTGCGAGGTTCTTTGATCATGGGATTCCTCGCAGGAGAGTATATTCTTGTGATCCCCAGATTGCTGGTGCACGCGGCATTTCTGCTAACGTTTTTGAAAAATGTCTTCTTTTGGGCTCTAAAGTGTGTAGGGCTGGCGGAGATCTTCGAACCTGAGACCTCTGAGCACACAGAAAGTGCTTCCGGCTCCCTTTTTTCTGCCGAAGTCATAAGAGAGCACTTGCCTGTTGCCATGTTTGGGGAAGTCTCGAAGAGATTTTGTGCAGTTGAGGAGGATTTTGTGTGCGCTGTATGTTTGTGCGCATTTGAGGGAGATGATGAGATCAGAGAGCTCTGCAATTGCCGTCATATTTTTCACAGGGATTGTTTGGACAAATGGCTGGATCATGATCAGAATACGTGCCCTCTCTGCAGATCTTCTCTCATCACTGAATTTGATGAGTGTGAAGATGATTGCCATGAATCTGCGTCATGGGTTGTAGACAGAATCTCGTATGTTTTTGCAGAAGATTTAGTCCCTTTCGCTTCCTAGCATTCAGAAAGACATGAATCCCAACGATTAATTATTATTGGTGTACATATGGTTGGTAAACGATTTTAATGAAGACGGTTCTGCCATTTCGGATCTATTTTGGACTCTTTCGAGCATGAATTTGTTTAAAAGCTAAAAATATTGAAGTGCCACCCCAACCCATAATATTTCATTATAAATATGAAAAACATCAAATGCTTTACGTTAAAATATGGTCAAATTACATTTCTTTATGGTGAAAAATGGTAAATGCTATTTTGATTCTTAAATTATACTTCATTTATATTACAGAAGTATATTTTTATTTCAAAAAAATTTGATTTACCTTGTTTCATGCTTAAAAAATGGTTAAAGTTGATTGGAGTATAAGTATTATAAATTGTTATTTAACTCCTTCAATATATTTAAACCTATAAATTGTACATTAAATTATTTTTCTTAAAATAAAATATAAAATGCTTTTATTTATTTATTTAATATTTAAAATAAATAAAATATTAATTTCAATTTTTTTTATTTATATAGATGTTGAAGTTGTACAAAGACTAAGTATTAATTTAATTATATTTCATTACATTTAAATAAATTTTATTATATTTTATTGTTACTTAATTCTTAAAATAATTATGATAAATTTGAAATGTGTTATAAAAATGATCTCAGAATCAAATCTTATATAGAAAGTAGAAACAAAATCTAAAATAATTTAAGTAACTTTTAAATTCTCTTCAAAAAATATCTTCAAACAATCATATATTTGATTTGTAATAGATTGTAATCAATTATTAACTGTAAAGTTTACACAACAATTTTTTTTTTTAAAATAATTTTAATTATATAAAAGTCATTTTGTTATTTAATTTAATTAATAATAAATATATAAAAAAATAAAATTTTCAAAATAATAATATTTAAATTATATCATAAATAATTATTAAGTTAAAGATGATTTAGAATATTAAAAAAATTAAATTATTAAGAAATGATATCTATGCTACTTCAATTAAATCTCAAAATTTTTTTTAGAAGAATTAACTCTTACTCAATTATTTGAAAGTCATAGTGGAAGGAATAAATTAGTCTAAAGTTAATCATTTGAAAAGAACTAATTCATATTCAATTATTTATGTCACATAATTTTCTTAATATATTACTTTTAATTTTTTTAATATTAATGTCATTTCAGTTTAATTATATTATAATTAATTATTAGTTGTAAAGTTCATATAAAAAGATCAAAGTTAAAAAAAATAGTAATTTCACTTTTTTAAAAAGTAGGATTTAAGTCATTCAATCATTACATCATAATCGTATTATAATCAATTATTAGTTGTAAAATTCATATAAATTTTTTTTAAAATTAAAAAAATGAATTAAGATGTTTAGATCTATAATTCTTTATAATTATTGTTTATGTCATTTTAATCAAAAATATCTTTTGACACATAAAAACTTTTGATTATAAAATATTTTTTAATTATTTAATGTAAAAAAAATTCTTACAACATTGAGTCCCTATAACTAAACATATAATAATTAAATTAACAAAAAATTAATATGAACATAAAAAATGTCAAACAATAAAGTTATATTTATTAATAATTTAAATTATTTTATCAAAGAGTTCCATAAATTAAGTACAACTACAATAACAATTATATATTCTTTAATATAAAGTGAAATCCAATTATAATTATTAAAACAAATTTAATAGAACTAGTACACTCATATAACATAATTGCAAAAAAATGAGAAAATAGTAGTATAATAAATAAAACTCATGTACATCAACATATTATAGATAATGTGAAAATAAAAATATAATGAATAAATAATGGAACTTAAATTGTATGTAGAACAACTCTAATAATAGTATTTTGAGGACTCAGTCCGTATGGTATTTTTTGCATCAACTTTTCTAATCTAATTGTATAGAAACCATACATTGATATTAGCATCTAAAAAAAATGTCATGACAACTAGAAATTGAAAACATTAAATTTTCAATCTTTACTAATATATCATAATTTTCTAAATTAAATTGATTAAAATTATAAAGTATGTTTCAAAGTTAACAAGTGTCACCTAGTGACTAAGTATTTGCCTATACATAATTATAGTTAGAATATTTGATAATAGAGAAGTGACCTATAATTTTAAAGTAAACTAAAAAAACAAATTATTTATTTATATAATAATTTTTATCAATTTAACATATTTTAAAAAAATAATTATTTAATATAAAATATGTATAAATATGAGACAATAATATGAAAAAATTATTATGTCTAAAAATTTTATTTTTAAACTAAATTAATTTTTTTAAAATTTAATATCATTTATCATGTTTAAAACACATGTACATAAATATTTGTATATTTATTATATTAAGTATATGTTAAATAATTCTTATATTATAAGGTGAAAAAATAGGAGAACTTGAATGAATTTAGAATTTATTTAAACGTGGTCGTGTTTTGTAAAATTAGTGTATAAGACCCCAAATTTATTAGCCAATTAACAATAAAAACAAATTGTATTTTATAAAAAGATTAAAGATTGTGCAAGAAAATTATTCCATAATTTACTATAAAAAGACTACATAATTTTTTTTTAAGAAACTCTAAAAACAATAAAAAAAAATTGTAAGAGCAGAAAAGAAGAAAAGATCTGCCCTGACCAATTCAAATGAAAAGGTTAACATTTGTGGTAGTGAAGAAAACAAAGTATAAGAAAGCCGAAATAAGAGGATAAGAATGGAAGCACCGTCACTCTTTTCTCCATCGATTTAATCATATTCTCTATTCACATTGCCTGCCGACCATGAAATTGCGTTGAAGTGTGTTTCTTTTTGGAGGTCTTAATCGTAGAATATGATTGAATTAAATGTGAATCTGGCTGTGGCATTAACGAGATATTGTGGTTTGTTTGCGCCACAAACTTTTTCTTTCATTTCCTGGAACAAAAGCAAAAGTCGGGCCGTAATCTTCTTTTAAATGACATTTTCCCTCACCCACACGTTCATCTCAGCTTTATTGTTTCTTATTATGAGACGAGATGACAGTCCAATAGTTCAAATAAAGTATGAAACTCTATTGTGAAAGATTTCTATATTTCACTTTACAAATTGTGATGGTAGGGAATACTTGTTTTATTTTATTTTAGAATGGAATGGATCTATATCTAGCATTCTTATCTATAGAGGAGGTACTCACTCACTCCAATATATTTAATATATTGATGTGGGTAGATTTTAAAGATCATTTGGATTTATTTTTATATAATTTATTTTAATCAAAAGTTTCAAATTATATATATTTTTTTCATTTAGATGTATGTAAGAACTATAAATTTAAAGGGTTTGGATAAGAGTCTGATTCATAACAACTTTCTATTTGTGTTGAGTATCACTAAATAATATATCTTTTTTGTTTATTAATTTGACAAATATATAATTTTTTTGTCATTTAGGTGTATATAAGGACCACACATTTAAAAGGTTTGGTTAAGAATGTACTTTTAGGTCTTTGTCTCTGTATGTATTAGGTGGCACTAAATAAGAGTAACCTCTATAACCATCCAAACAACACATGCCAAGACAATTTTTTTCAAATATAGTAAAAATTAGTATACAATTATCACGGGGTCTTCACTGAAGGGGCAATATACTATCAAATGCATTCATATTAGAGGGTTTAAAATGAGCAAAACAAGGAGGCAATATATTGCCTAAATATAGGGGAGAGGTTGATTTGGGGTAAGGGGTGGGAGTTTATATAGGAAAACATGTGTGGGGGTATTGGAGGGAGGTGATAAAAAAGGGAGTTTGGGCAATATTTTTTGAAAATAGGGGGATTCTTTAGTATGCCACGAACACGTGTTATGATTCATGTTCACTAAGTGAAACCTCCTAAATTTTATTTATTTAATAAATGAAGAAGATGTCATATCTGAAACTATTTAGATGTATGTGATAACTCACAAAAAATATGATTAGGTTGAAGTGATGTCACATTTTGGGAGAGGTTTAGGTGGGCTTGACACATCTATAATACAAATACCAAATAAATATTTCGATATTTATATTCTAACTAGACATATGTACAATAAAATTGTATTCACGTGTTTTGAAAATATAATAGATTATTTTAAATTTTATTTATGACTTCTAGCTCAAAATGCCATATATAATTGAATAAATTATTTAGTTGTTATAATTTAGTTTAAAGACTTGTTTTCTATTGATCATCTTTTAAGTATTTCTTTTTTTGGTTTAAAATAATTTTATTCTACATTTAATTAGAGCATCTTAATTTTATTAGAGGAGAAAAATCATCTTCTTTAATAAAAATATAATAATAAATAAAATGTATTTATTTAAAATGATATATGAATTTTATTTAAAATATCAAATTGCCTACTTGTCAAAGATTTAAATATTTTATTGTTCAAATTGTAATGTAAGGATTAAATGTCTTAGAATGGAATGGATTTATATCTAGTATTCATACTTAGGAGGTTCTTCTAATTGTAATTCAAATATTAGTAAGAGTACATATTGTGCTTCTTGTGAAATTGGAACTTGTGATCTTTTTGTTGTTAAGAAGCATATGCCTCAAATGAGAAAAGAAAAGCAAATCCTCAAGAGAAATTTACACTATCTCCATCAAATGACACATTCAATGATGAAACCTCCCAAGGCCTATCCACAAGAGAAGTGGACAATATAATCTATTTCTTTATACAAATCCATGTTGTATTATTTTGAAACTCTAGACCTGATGTTGCCATGTGCTTCCATTCTAGTGCAGGAGCACCAAGTTCGAGTCTTACAAATAAAGTCATAGGTTTGGATTTTTGAAGGTTTTGAGTTCATTTTATGTAATAAGGCCATGAAAAGGCCATTCATGATGTTTTTGAGTCATTAGATTTTAATTAGAAAAGTATTGAAAAAATTACAAAATTTCACAAAAGTTGTCAATCTTGCAATCTTGCAAAAGTGCAAGAAATGTTGCCATTAAACAAAAACAATCATTTAGTTTGAAAAATAGTTGAAAAGTAGTTAGGAACGTTTTTTTAAGGTCTATTTATCCTCTTTGGGTCGACCCTTTGGTGGGGGATGCAATTTGTAAGGAATTTGATCAATAAAGAAAATTGATTTTCTGCTTTTTTTTTTCCTGAAATTGTCTCTGATTTTTGCTTGATACGGTCTTGTAAAGAATTGCCACACTTTGAGACTTACATAAAAGTGAAGAGGAGAGATTCTAATTTCAAATGAACCTGATTTGAGAAATTTTTATTGAGTTTTGAATAAGGTATACCCATTTTGGTGAAGGAAATCCAATCTGAAAGCGTTGTCCAGAATTTGCAGTCAGAAAATGTGTTAGTACGGCCATATACGGATCTATATGAACCTGAGAATTGGATGAATGGAAAGATATTGATGTTGTGAAACAACTCTATTTTTATCAGTAATTTTTATAATGCATTTTAAAGGGTCAAACAATGTCATTTCTAAAAACTGTCCTCAACATGGGTTTTTGGGGGGTTTGTGTACAAAAATTGTGATTTCTCCTCTTTTCACCATGGAAAAAATCTAGGAATGGGTGGAATGGAAGATTAGAAGCCTCTCTAAAATACTAAGGTGGGTTTTTAAGTGAGATATTGTGTTTGGAAGAAATGGTGTGATGCCTTAGGTATACAACTCTACCATGTAATTTTATATTTTATTATTTCTTATGACTAATTGTAAATTTGAATTAAATATGATAAATTTAAGAGGTTTTAATATTGGATACTGGTGGATTTGAGGGTTAGGAGTTGTTCTCTACCTTCTCATGTTTTTGGTGAGGTTATTTTATGTAATTTGATAGTGGTTTTTATGTAGTGGAGGCCTAATGAGCCCTTAAAAACCTTGTGATAGTCATCTTAATATGAGTAGTTTCAAATGGTCAAGATGTCATATTTGAATATGTGTTATGACATGTCATAATATGTCCAACAAGGTTATCCATTGGTCTCCAAGGTCTGTGATTGGTATTTGAATGCATAAGCTCGAGTGGACAGGGCTAGTAGGCCTAATTGCCTCACTGAAGGAAGTAGCATGACCTCTTGTCGCCATGGTGAATTGAGTTTGAAAACCCTTTGTAAGTTCCAACTTGAGATTAGTATTAAGGTTTTTTGATTGGTTCTTCGAGTCCACCTAATTCATTTGCATCACATCCTAGATGGTCTCCTACAAACTCCATTTTCCTCAACTAAAAACATTATTTCCTTCCTAGAATCGCCCATGTGCATATTCAAAGTCATACCCCATGTCAAGATGATGATCTAAAGAAAAAAGAAATAATTCCTCAAATAAAGCAAGAAAGCTCCAAACAATGAAACATCCCATCCAATTATTGACAAAGCTACCATATTTTCTAATGATCTGATCGTCCCTATGCACTCTATCCAAGATGATCCCCTTCCATCTCAAGAAAAAAGTGTCACTCCAATTATCATTAACATTTCAATTACGAAGAAAGATCATGACATACTGATGCAGAGTGGAGCCAAATGGTGTTGAAATAGATCCCTAACACCAACTTATCAATTCTCCTAGCCCTCAAGCTAAAAATGGCTAACTCTTGGATCCTTCTTTCTAAAGACTCTTTAGGGAAGTCATCATCTTCTTCTTTAAGTTTCTTCAACTCCCTTCTGCATAATAGAATGTCTTCTCCACAATCCAACCACACTAAGCTAGTGTGTCCCAACTTCAAGTCACAAATTCCTCACAAGAACTTCTTCATTCACTTGAGCCAATGCACAAAATCTTCAAGCTTCACCATAAGAAGTGGTATAGGGTTCCATTTATCACAAATATGCAAGATAGGATTAGTGATAGACTTCTACAAGGTATTATTGGTCACAATTATCAAAGTGTCTTCTTAGGCCTAGTAAGACATGCTTGGATAGTAGCCCTGAGAATGAGGTTTTTCCACCTTAACTTTTATAACTTCCAAAGGACCACTTTTAAATCCCACACTTTCAAATACCCTTTTGGGAGATATACCAAAATCTAGAGACTTGGTTCCTGAACCTAAGTTTATGTTTCCAAAAAACCTACATGGACCAGAGACCTAACATGGCTAATTAGGCCTGGTTATTGAAGAAAGTACTTATGAAAGGGTTCCCAAAACCAAACCAATTCCTAGGTCAGGTCTTTGTACTCTTAAGAGAACCAAATCTACAATCAGAATGTTCTTATCCACTCCCTATAGAGCCTTGTGAATCAAAAACCAGTCAATTGAAGCCGAGCACATAAGGCATGCTCGGCTAAGGCTTGGTGGAAAAAAAAATAGAAATTTTTTTCTCCATATGTCCTTCTATATTCCTAACAATTCCTACCCCTACTTTTATTCTTCCCATGGTCGTGATGATCCACTAGTGGGGTTGCAAGTTAGGGGCTCATCTTCAAAGCCTAGGTTATGGAGGGCTTCAATGACAGGCTCTGCAAAAACAATGATTCTTCTCTCCCATATCCATACAAACAACTCAAACAAATTGTATTTGAACCATAGAACAATCTAAAACACTACCATGAAGAAAAAAAATGCTTCCAACCCAAGTGCAGTACAGAAAGTATGAAAAATTGAGATAATTAGAAAATATAATTTTATTGCTTTCAAAATTTTCCACCAATCTTACATCCATGAACAAAACCAAGGATTTAATCATCCATGACCTTAAGTATCCTAAAACCAACATCTACAACCAATTTTTAAACTATTGTGACTATTGGAGAGGTTAGAGAAACATTTTACAAAAAGATGCAAAAGTTGCTAAGCAACTTTTTGCAAGATTGCAAATTTTCATGTCCTAACTACCTAGGACCCCTGGAGACTTCTAATGAATGAATTTTTACTCCAAAACACCTAAGACACCTAAAGACAAAAAAAATTATGAAATTTTTTCCCTTTGACCAAATTTGACCTTCAAGGCTTATAAGTGCACCTTGGGCCTATTGGTGTTGATGAAAACTATCAACCCTACAACTCCCAAGAATCACCTGCATGCAAACACCTGTCACAGAAAGAGAGAATAAAAAGCTATGGAGGCCATAAACAATAGATCCGTGAAAGAGGAAAAATTCTAAATTGATTCAATAATAGAATACAAAATTACAAGATGATTCAAGATCAATTAGAATTGAATAACAAATACAAATAGATCAAACCTTATAAAAGGTGATCAAACCCTAAAAAGAGAAACTCTAGCTTAAGTTATATGCCTAAAGTTTATCTTAAGTGAACTATAGATAATAATTAATAATAGAATTGTTAATGTTTGTAGCTTCAGTCATATGATCATTAAAATACATATAATATATATTTCAATTAATAATAATATAATATATATGTTATATTATTATTAATCATATGAAATATGAAATTATTATTTTATTATTCTTAATTAATAATTTATTGATGCAACATTATAAGATTGATTAAATTATAATTAGTGGGAAGAGGTATGTCCTTTCTTATAAATAACAAGGAATAGACATGTCCCATGAAGGGACATGTCTCTCCTATCCTCATTCCCAATATAAATGAAAGAGATTATTGCATTTGGAAAATACATACAACATAGACTATTATTAAATTTGCAACTATCCTAAAAAACTTAACATGGTATCAGAGCCAAACTGCAAATGTAAGAGAGTAGTTTGTTGATGGTGAATGTGTGGCTGTCTCAGAAAATACAGTCTCGGTAAAAGGACCATATCTCACAAATGCACCGTTGGATTTTGCTAAATTTTGGATATGTTGGT
>MU227963.1:2009-17926 GCA_018584345.1 Thuja plicata | reverse complement strand
GTTTGGACATAATCGAGGGTATGATCACACTTAGAGAAAATAGGGTCCATAGTTGGAACAGACCAAATTTAGGTGGTTACAATCATCACCATAGATCTTAGGATTTGGTCAGATCCAATGAATCCTTCCAACATTTCATTTTCCATCTACCTTGTTGAATACATCCTAAAACTCCTTATTGAATCCATACATAAAAATTGTTAAACATATATTAAATGATCATTTAATTATCTTAAATGATCATCCTTATCTTAAATACACTTCACATATCTAAAGAAATCAACTATGTCAGCTGGGATCTCAAATCTTCCTCAAACTTTTAAAATACTGACACTCGATCATCACTGTGTTCTTCTGATCAGTCATCACTAGATAAGTCGGTAATTTACTGACGCTCGTTAAATACTGATGCTCGGTCGACACTATATTTTCTCAGCATGTACTGATGCTCAATCAAAACTCGCATCACTCGACACATAAATAAGTTCCTTAATTTTCTACTCTGTTACTCGGTCAAGACTAAAATTTTAGTCTACCAAACTTCACTTGGTGTTAAAGATAAACAACATATTATCTTACCAACATGCAATCTCATCAAGTACCCATTGTAGCTTCACATAACTCAACCATTTCACTAGGTCTTCTTGTTATCTCCTCTTTTCAAATCTTCTTCATCAGTAAATTGATATGACACTTTACAAGATAGCAACTATATTACTAGTTAAGGTTTGACATCAATGAAAATATAACAATTGTTTTAATTGTACCTTCCAACAATCTCCCTCTTTGGAATTGATGGAAAACACATGCAAGGTTACCAAACAATCCAAACAATATGTTCTGTAAACATATTTTCATTAATGTCCTTAGCTTCATTACGATTATCTCCAATATAAATATTAGCTCCCTCTTGGATATATTTCTCTCTGTAGCTTATCTCCCTTCGTGTCTTCTCACTGAATATCTCCCTCATTATTTTCTTTGAATATCTCCCTCAATGTTTTCATGTCTTATTCTCCCTCTTTATCTCATAAGCTTGTTCTCCCTCTTTGACAACAATGCCAAAGAAATACATCTTCACCATGTAGATATCTCTGTGTCAACTTTCTGAACTCTATGCTTCCTCTATCATATTTCTTATGAATGATCAACATCTTGTGTGTTACTCTTCACAGCTTTTGGTAACTCCTAAAGTCTGACCACCTTTGCATTAATTTGTTAGATATTACGTGTACTATATTTGATGCAATCACTCCCTATGATCCTAGTTAGCCTCAGATAGGGGAATGACCCCTAATTTACCTCTCAGATACTCATGAGAATTCTTAGGTAATGCCTTAGTAAATATATCTGCTAATTGTTCCTTTGTATTCACATATTCCAGTCTCACTTCTTTGTCTTGTACTAACTCTCTCAAGTAATGATACTTGATAGCAATATACTTGGTCTTTGTGTGGATCACAAGGTTCTTTGATATATTTATAGCACTTGTGTTATCATAGAAAATAACAACTGGATCAGTAATTTATTCCTTCATTCCTTTCAACAATTGCTTGATCTACACTATATTTGAACAATTAACTATTTCTGTAACATATTCAACTTCTACTGTAGATTGAGAAATACAATTCTATTTCTTTCTTTTCCAAGATAGTAATCTCTTTCACAAAATGAATGTGCCTGTTATGCTTATTTTTTTAAATTTTTATGGTCCCATGCCTTTCCCTTCGATCTCTACAAATTATTTTAGGTATATGGCCTAAACCCTAGGTCTTGTTGAGTCAATTTCAATCAAGAACCCTAAACCCTCATAGACCTGTTATAAAATGAAGTTACCTTCTCTCTTCACTAAAAATCCCTTTACCCATGTGATTTATATTTGTTATGTCCGAGTGGGGCCACTTTATCACTTAGAAATTTAAGGTTTCAAGATCCCTAAGTCAGGCGGGGCTTAATTATTAAATTTTTCCTAAATTTTAATGTCCCCAAGTCACTTTATTTCCTTTTACATCTGCCAAGAAAGTTTAAGTTAATCCTATGGTGGGAACTATCCCTTCATGGCCGAGATGAATCCTTTAAATGATCAAGCAAATGCACCTAGCTAGCGCATGGTGGATGGCGGGACCAGGTCTGCGAAAAGGTAAAAGGGTTAAAGGAAGTTTAAGTTTGATCAGATCAATAGTTGGCATATTACCTCAAGAAGATGAAGATCTTTACTGTTTGCGGCATTGTGCCATATCGATAAGTGGAAAGCTATCAGAAGCTGTTAGGTTTGAGGGCCCATTGAAATAGGTTAATAGGTGGTCAAGATCCTGAAGAGCCTGTGGTTGGTGTAAAGCCTTAAGGACAAGATCAATGATTGATATTCATCAAGGCATTGTGCCTGCTTGACATGTGTCAGCCTAGTCAGCACAGGTTGTGGGACAAAGGTTCCAGGTGGCGCGTCGTCACTCACTCACAAAGGATGGAAGTGGTTAGTAGGTTTACCAACGAGCGCGTGACTGGCAGTTATCACGAGGTTGCTATGGTTAAGGCAGGTAATAGTTAATGCTAGTGAGTACGTGATAGCTTTCCATGTGGAGCTAGGATACCGATGAAGGTGATCAATGGTGGTCATCCACTTGTGGAAGGAAGAGGAATATTAGAAAAAGGGCTACAATTTGGTGAGATGGTGCCACATGTAGATGCCAATATAAGATTGTTGGATGATATCCGATTTGGGTACTATTTATGATATTGATATTAATGTTTTGTCACTGATGTCAACATATGTTTTTGTGGAGAGAACAGACTGATTATTTGACTTACAGAAGTGTACGGACACTGTATGGATAATTCAGAACAATCAAAGATAAGGATATGAAAAAGGATGTGTGATGACCTTATTCCTAAGGTTTCTTGACTTGAAGTTACATATTGGTGATGTTACATATGTTTTAGTGAAGACTGGTTTCTGGACCGTGATAGTGATGCTTGATAGAGTAGGTCTTAGTATTTTTTGTATGTCTTATAGGCGAAGATGTTTTATGGTATCCAAGGTTATGGGATGATAGAGGACACACTGAGGAATGTTTTTTGTTGATTGATAGTTGTGAGAGTATTGGTGTGGTTAGTTGTGGCATGTATTCTGGAGGAGACCCATTTGGTGGCCGACTTCAGACATGTAGCATGTATTATGAATTGTGAGTGTGAATTGCCGATCTTGGAGTATAAATTATTTATTGTAATTTATTTTTACTTGTTATAGTTACTGTGTGTATCTTAGAAAGGGGTTAAATAATTATTTATATATTGGAAAAGCCTAATTGGCTGACCTAATTAATTATTTGTGTATTGGGAAAGCTTAACTGGCTGACGTAATGAATTATTGTAATAGGGTATATATGAGAGATCTTTTATTTTGGAAATATGTGGTAGAGATTGAAAAGGCATAGAAGTGTGAAAGATGTGAGGCTTTTTTGGTTGCTGGATGTAGAGCAGAGTTTGTGATAAGAATACTTCATTGGAACTGACCAAGAAAAAATAGTTTCTATTAGACAGTTCACTAGATTATATATTTTTAATATACACTTTTTTGGATTGTAAATCCTTGAGGGTGGCATTAACCTTATTTGGGCAGTGTGCCTTGGCAGTGAGCCCACTATTACTCTTAAATCCTAATAGGGTATGTCCTTTAACATGGACTATGTACTGTAATGTTGTAATAAGCTCGTAACAAGGCTAAATATTTTAACATGGATACTATACTCTTAGTACATCATTTGTGGGTGCTAAATACCACCGGGGTTTTACCTTTAACAGGGTTTCCTCGACAACAAGTACTGTGTTATTGTGTTGGCATTTATTGTGTTATCATTTGGATTGAATTTTTGGTTTATAAAGTCTAAAGTTTAATATTCTGTATCACAACTGATTCACCCCCCTCTCAGTTGTGCTTGTGGACTGTTATTCCTAACAATTGGTATCAGAGCTACTATTCCTTAGAGAGAAATCTTAAGAACTTGAGGTGATACTAAAGATGAATTACTAGAGGAAGGATAGTATGAAATGTGATCCTGAAAACTTTGACAGTTGGAAGAACAAGATGAGAACAAATTTTCTATGTTTGGGAATTGACTACTCAATGATCATGAAAAAAAGGAAAAGATAGCATCTGATGATGAATTGGAGAAGGCTACTGAAGATGATAAGAAGCTATTTTCATGTAATATGGTCACAAGGGAATCATTGATCAATGCACTTTCTGAAGGTGAATTCATAGAGGTAAAAGACTTGGATTCTGCACATGAGATTTGGACAAGATTGGAAGCACTATATATAGTAGATAAGTTTACTAAATAGGCAAAGCTACAAAACTGGAAAAAAAGATGGAATCAATGAAGATGAGAGATGATGAGAATATTAGGGCATATGCACAAAGAATTATTGAAGTATTTAATGGCATCAAAAAATCTTGAGGTACTTACAATGAGGAAGAAGTGATTGCAAAGATACCCAGATCTTTGACACCTATATACAAAACTAAAGTAAAAGCTATACAGGAAATTATACCTTTGACACCAAACTTCACTAGAGAGATGTTGATTGGAAAACTTACTACTTTTGAGGCCATAGAACTGGGAGATTCTTTACCTAAAGTAGATTCATCATTCAAGGTGACTATTCATAGAAACAAAAAGACCTTATCCAGAATCGTGAAAAGCAGAAATGGCGACTTGAGAGAAGAGCTTGGAGACTATGCTGATGAATGGGAACAAATACAGGAGGAAGAAAGAAAGCTAGATGAAGTGGTAGCCCTGATCGCTAGAAAATAAAAGAGAGGTAAGGGTAAATTTAAAGGAAAGTTACCTTTGAAATTCTTTTCATGTAACAAGATTGGTCATTTTGCATCTCGATGTCCTACAAGGGATCCAAAGCATAAACCTAATTTTTACAAATCTAGGTATTCAAAAGACAAGGAATGTTATTATACTAGTGAAGGCGTATTTGATGATGATATAGACTATGATGAAATTGGATTTATTGCTATTAAGGATGATGAACCTATACATGAAGAAAAATCCTTAGTATCGCGTGTTGAAAATAAATATGAATGGGTTATAGATAGTGGTTGTTCACATCATATGGTTGGAGATAAAAAATGATGAACTATAACTAATTGAATGTTTGAAGATGTTAAGTTGATGATCACCAAGATGTAGAAAGTTAATGCAAGATATTAAATATGTTAATGTATTGTATTGTCATTGATTCCAACTTGATATAATTTGATTGGTTATGTTCATATTGTTAAAGAATTCAAAGAACCAAAGAGATAAAGGTTATGTTATCAGTAATGCATAAAAAGATTAGTATACACCAAGTGACAACAAACACCAAAGGACAGTGCACACCGATGGATAAATAACCCCAAGAAGAGTCATAGTGATACTCGAGAAAGATACCCGAGCAAGCATTACTGAGCAGAACCAAGGTGATACCCGAGTAGAAATGAAAGTCACAGTGTTGCCTGAGGAACATACAAACTTGATGGATAGAGATTCCTGAGGACAACTGAAGTCAAGACTGAGAAAATAAGGAGCTAAACACCGATCAGAACTGAAGTTTAGAAATGAGAAAAGACTTAGCTGGAAGGAGCTAAATATAGAGTTAACTATTTGATTACATTTTTTTCATCGATCAGTTAAAAGATAGAGATAAGCTAGAGATTTAAAGCTAGTTTTATTCTAGTTGTCAAGAAGAAATATACGAGATAAAACTAAAGCAAGATTTAAAGAAAGAATGGTGAGATTTGTGGATCACGTCAAGAACAAGAAAGACTAGGACTTAGAAATGACGAAATCATGTCTATAAAAGAGACAAGATAATTCATTATGAATTGGGAGGAAATAGAAAAGTATGTTGAAGAGAATATTGGTGAAGATAAGAAGTCTTCATATAGACATGATCATACAAGCTATAGAATAGAGCTAAATTTTTCTGCAGACACCGAGAAATAGAGAAGCAACAACATTCACTAAGCAGAAAGAAGTTGAGAAAAGGAACTAAAGAGAAACATTGATTAGAAAGGTATTATGAGCTTACAATAGATATGAACATCTGTAAGATTAAGCTGTATTTATGAACATATCATATACTATTTCAGTTTAACCATTGATTCAGAAAATCTCTTAACAGAGTAGGATCTAACCATCATTTATATATTGAGATACATCCCAAGGAGTATCAAAAGGTTTTTCATGAAGATAGAATAATGAATTCTAGATATCAAGTGAAAAAATATTAAATTTAAATCCTTTAACAAGGTCACACTTAACAGTGTGTTTTTAACCTTTAACATGGTTGGCTCTTCCCTGAGCTCACTTTAGAAGAGTGGAAATTTTGGGTTACCGGTCCCAAGTGGTTTTTTTCCTAACAGGGTTTCCATGTTAAAAATCCATGTGTCAAATGTGCATATGGTTCATTCCTTTAATGTTTTGCTTTACACATTACTAAAATAGGATTGATCAGTAAATACTAAGTTATTTACTATATTTCAGTAAAGGCTAAGACTGCTATTTGGTAAAGCTTAAGAAAAAGGATAAACAATGTCTTTTGAGCAGTAGTTATTTGATAAGATTATTTAAGGTCATACATCTTGTAGGACTAAAGATAACTAGAGGTTTATATTTTTGGTATAAAATTTTAGGTTGATTTCTTGGATTAATTTTTGAGGCCACTGATTCACCCCCCTCTCAGTTATTCTAACAATTGGTATCAGAGCTTGTGTGCTTAGAAAGGGAGTTTAAAGGCTCAAGAAAAAGATCACAAGATGAGAAAAAGGGATGTGCCTAAGTTGACCAAGGACAACTTTGCATCATGGAAAAGTATGATAAAACTCCACCTATCAGGTATTGGAAATGATGTTACTCAATACTTGGATACTGAATATGTGTTTCCTACTAGACCTCACACACTTGATAAATTGGGAGAAAAGCATGAACACAATTATACGATGATAGAACTTTCTTCCTCACTCCCTGATGTTGAATTTGAAGATGTCAAAACATGCACCACTACAAAGAAAATGTGGGACAAATTGAAGATAGTACATGGAGGAGATACAAATATGCTAAGAGCTAAGGCAGAAAGCCTAAGAGGAAGGTTTGATGACCTAATAATTAAAGAAGGAGAAAACATCACTCAGTATAGCTACAGAATCAGAGAGGTAGTTAATGCTATCTGAGGAGTAGGATGTGTACTTGAAGAAGAAATAGTGGTAAGTAAAATCCTAAGAACCTTACTACCTATTTATGCTATTAGAGTATCTTCTATACAATAAATGAGAGTAGTAGAAAATAACAATGTAACTCTAGATAGTTTGATTGGTAGACTTATTTCAGTTGAGATGAATAACATTGACAACAGTGTCTTACCATATATTGAGTCTGCATTCAAATCTTCTTTGAAAATAAGTAAATCAAGTCATAAACACACTATGAGAAATGATAGTGAAAGTGATAGTGATAACCAAGAACTTGATGAGATTTAAGCAGTAATGGCTATAAGATTGCAGAGAGGTAAAAGTAGATACAAAGGTAAATTACCATTGGTATGTTTTAATTGTAAAGAGATTGGAAACTTTGCTGCTAGATGTCCTAACAAAAGAAAAGAAGATAGAAATAATGATAGATCATATGAAAAGAATTTTGACACAGGTGGTGATAGAGATTACCGAAGCAACCGACAATCTGATAGAAGAGACAACTAAGAATACAAGGACAAAGAAAAGAAATCTTGTTACATGGTTGAGAACAAAGCTGAGAATACTGACACTGAATCTGATGAAGGTATTGAGGTGGTATTTGTTTCTATGAAGGATGATTCGGACGAAAAGGAAAGGTATGTTGAAACTGCACTCATATCTAAGGTTAGTAAAAATGATGTCTAGATTATTGATAGTGGATGTACTCACCACAAGACTGGAGATAAGAATTTTTTTGAAACTTTTGAGTATTATAATGGCAGATTAGTAAGAATGGGTAATGAATCACCTTGTCTGGTTGAAGGTAAAGGAACCATAATGTTGAATAATCTGATCAGATGTGAAAATGCATATTAGGTGAAAGGAATTAACTATAATATATTAAGTGTTTCACAACTGAATAACACAGGTCACTGAGTTGCATTTGAGAACAAAAAGGAAAAGATCTTTAATGAATCAGGAAGGTTGATTAGAACTGGTGAATAGACAAAAGGTAACCTATTCTATCTTGATGATATAAAAACTACTTGTTTAATGGCTAGAAACAAAGACATGTGGTTATGGCATAAAAGGTTATGTCATGTGAATTTTGACAACATGGTTATGATAAGCAATAAAAGGAAAGTAAGAGGCTTACTGAGCATGTCAAATCCCGACCATGTCATGTGGTAGAATTGTCAAAAAGGTAAAATGACAAAGTCTAGTTTCAATATAAAACCTACACATCTAATGCTTTTCTAGAATTATTCCCCACTGACCTATGTGGACCGATTAGAAGAAAGAGTTACTATGGTGATAGATAATTTATTCTCTTTGTAGATGATTATTCTAGATTGATGACAGTTATGTTATTAAAAGAGAAATTAGAAGCATTCAAGATGTTTAAATGGTATAAAGCTATTATAGAAAAATAAAGTGGTAATGAACTGAAATGGTTAAGATCAGATAGAGGAGGAGAATTTATTTTTGATGAATTCACTAACTTTTGTAATGAGCATGGAATTCAAAGATAGGTTTCTGCACCAAGAACACCACAACAAAATGGGATTGCTGAAAGAAGGAACATATCCATTGTTGATTGTGCGATAAAACTAATGATTGAGAAAGGCATCACTCAAAATTTTTGGAGAAAACCTGTAAGTACTGCTGTCTACACATTGAATAGAGTTCAATTGAAGAAAGATACCAATAAGACACATTATGAGCTATGATATGGACATACACCTAATGTAAGTTACTTCAGAACTTTTGGAAGTCAATTTTATATTTTGAAAGATAATAGAAATGGAAAGCTTGATTCCAAAGGTGAAGAAGGAATATTTTTAGGGTATTCTACCAAAAGCAAGGCTTATAAATGTCTTAACAAATCCTCTAAAAAAATAATTGAAGGTGAAAATGTCAAAGTAGATGAATTTGCTGAGAAAATGATGAGGAAAGCAGGAAGGAACTGGAAGACTACAATAGGTTTGTCTATAGTGAAGAACCTGACACTCATCCCGAGCAATAGTGTATCGCTCTTGAGAAACATAACAATGCACCTGAGCATCATCCTACAAACACCAAAATTAGGAAATTGCTCAAAATGATGCACCGAGCGATGGAGATCAAAATGAAGGTCAAGATGATGATCAAAATGATGAACAAAGATCTAAACCGGTACTTTCCAAGTATATCAGAAAACACCATCCACAAAACTATATCATAGGAGACAAGAAGGCTAGAATGAGAACAAGAAGTAAGTTACTAAACACTAGATGTTTAATTTTTTATTTTGAGCCTAAATCTGTTAATGCTGTACTTGAAAATAAAGAATGGGTCAGTGCTATGAATGAAGAGATAGAAAAGATAGAGAAGAATAGAACATGGACATTAGTACCTAGACTGGATGATAAGAATGTCATTGGTACCAAATGGATATTCAGAAACAAGCTGAATGAGAATGGAGAAGTCACAAGGAACAAAGTAATATTAGTATGCAAGGGGTATGCACAAGAAGAAGATATTGAATATGGAAAAACCTTTACACTCGTTGCTAGACTAGAAGGAGTCAGAATTCTACTTGCTTATGCTTCCTACAAAGGATTCAAGGTATACCAAATGGATGTCAAATCTGCATTCCTAAATGGAATACTAGAGGAAGAAGTATACATTGAACAACTAGAAGGGTTTGCTGATCCTAAGAAAAGAAACATGGTTTGTAGACTACACAAAGCCTTGTATGGATTGAAACAAGCACATAGAGCATGGTATGAAATAATTCACTCCTATCTCATAAGTATTAGATTTGTAAGAACAAGTGAAATACTATTATGTATTTAAAATAAGATTTCGATGATAACATTTTGATTGCTGAAATATTTTTTGATGATGTCATATTTGGCGGTAATGATATGTTATGCAAATTGTTTGCTAATGAAATTAGAAAAGAGTTTGAGATGTCAATGTTTGGGGAGATCAAGTTCTTTCTTGGTCTACAAATTATTCAATAGAATGCATGCATATACATCACACAATCCAAATACATCAAGGAAGTTTTCAAGATATTCAAGATGGAAGAGTCCAAGCCAATTGGAACACCTATGGCAACCGGCTGCAAGCTAACAAAGGAAAATAATTCAACTGAGGTAAATTAGACCCTATATAGATCAATGATTGGAAAACTCATGTATGTTGTTCATACTAGACCAGATATAGCACATGTAGTTGGAATAGTTGCTAGATTATATGCTAATCCCAAAGATTCACACGTGAATGTTATCAAAAAAATTCTGAGATATCTAAAGAATACCAAAGACTATGGCTTATGGTATAAAAGAGAAGGAAAATTTGAGCTTCTAGTCTATATAGATGCTGATTGGGCTAGAAAATTAGATGACAGAAAGAGAAAAACATGAGGAGCATTCTTCACGGGTGATAAAATTATCACATGGATAAGTAAGAAGCAAGGATGCATCTCACAATCTACTGCAGAAGTAGAATATGTGGCCGTTGCTGCAAAATTCTCTAACATTGCATGGATCAAGAAATTATTGGAAGGTATGAATATGAAATTCTTGAACCAATGATTATTTATTGTGATAGTACAAGTGCAATAAAAAATCAAAAAATCCTGTCATGCATGCTAAGACTAAGAATATTGCTATAAAGTATCATTTCATAAGAGAAAAAGTGCAAGAGGAAGAGTTGATATTGAAATATGTTCAACCCAAGGAACAATTAGAAGACATATTAACAAAGCCATTGCCTAAATATACATTTGAATACCTAAGAAAGAGACTAGGGGTCCGACCCTTGTCTACTGGTCACTAAGATGACTAGGAGGCTACATTAGCCTACACATAATCAAAAGATCATTCATCATTCATGTTGATGCAAGAAAAGAGATGGACTGCAAAGATACATTAGTACACAACAAGGTACTTATCTGCACCGAACACTAGAGTTATTGTATTGCTGATGGAAAGGGAAATTCAAGGAATATATTTAAAAAAAAAGAGATTTAATTTGACATTTATTTCAAAGGGAGAGAAGTATCCAAAGGGAGAAATGGATTAAAGGAGATATTATATCCATATGAAATATCTATCGGAAGTATTCAAAGGGAGATATGTACTTAATAAATATGGAGAGGAGTATTCAATGAAAAATATTGTTGTCAAAGGAAAAAGAGATATCCATCAAGGAGAGGAACAACCAAAGTGAGAGAAAAGATCAGAGATAGATTAAAAGAAACATCCATCTAAGGGAGAGAATTAAAATAAATTAACATTGCTACATCTATCCAGTGAAGGGAATGAAGAATGAAGAAAGTACTCTGCAAGAATCAAATCTAATCTAGAAGAGCTTACTGAGAGTCAGACATTTATATTATTTATAGAAAAATAAGTTTGGTAAAGATTGATGAACTACAACTGATATATTTCATAATATATTAGTAGTATGTAGTATGTTTCTATCAATGCTAAAGGGAGAGATTGATGAACTATAACTGATTGAATATTTGAAGATGTTAAGTTGATCATCGATATGCAAAATGTTAATGCAAGACATTAAATCAGTTAATGTATTGTATTGTTATTGATGTCAACTTAATATAATCTGATTGGTTATATTCATATTGTAAAAGACTTCAAAGAACCAAAGAGATAAAGGTTATGTTATCAATAAAGCATAAAAGATAAGTATACACCAAGTGAAAATAAATACTGATGGACAATGCACACCGATGGATAGAGAACCCCAAGAAGAGTCACAATGATACTCAAGAAAGATACCCGAGCAAAACTGAAAGTCACAATGTTTCCCGATGGAAAGACAACCCTGAAGGATAGAGATGCCCGAGGACAACTGAAGTCAAGACTGAGAAAACAAGGAGTTAAACACCGATCAGAACTGAAGTTCAGAAATGACAAAAGACTTAGCTGGAAGGAGCTAAATATAGAGTTAACTATTTGATTACATTGTTTTCATCGACGAGTTAAAAGCTAGAGATAAGCTAGAGATTTAAAGATAGTTTTATTCGTTGTCAAGAAGAAATCTATGAGATAAAACTAAATTAGGCTTTAAAGCAAGAATGACGAGATTTGTAGATCACGTCAAGAACAAGAAATACTAGGACTTAGAAATGATGAAATCATGTCTATAAAAGAGACAAGCTAATTCATTATGAATTGGGGGGAAATAGAAAAGGATGCTGAAGAGAATACTGGTAAAGATAAGAAGTCTTCATACAGACCTAATCATACAAGCTAAAGGACATATCTAAAGTTTTCTACAGACACTGAGCAACAAAGAAGCAATAACATTCACCAAGAAGAAAGAATTGGAGAAAAGGAACATAAGAGAAACATTGATCAGAAAGGTATTATGAGCTTACAATAGATCTAAAAATATGCAAGATTAAGTTTTATTTATGAAAAGATCATATACTGTTTCAGTTTAACCATTGATTCAGCAAATCTCTTAACGGAGTAGGATCTAACCATCCTTTATATATTGAGATACATCCCAAGGAGTATCAAAAGGTTTTTCATGAAGATAACATAGTGAATGCCAGATATCAAGTGACAAACTATTAAATTTAAATCCTCTAACAAGGTTTCACTTAACAATGTGTTTGTAACCTTTAATAGGGTTGGCTCTTCACCGAGCTCACTTCAGAAGAGTGAAAATTTTGGGTTACCGGTCCCAAGTGGTTTTTCCCCTAATAGGTTTTCCATGTTAAAAATCCATGTGTCAAATGTGTATATGGTTCATTGCTTTAATGTTTTTCTTTACACATTACTAAAACATGATTGATTAGTAAACACTAAGTTATTTACTCTATTTCGGTAAAGGCTAAGACTGCTATTCAGTAAAGCTTAAGAAAAAGGATAAACAATGTATTCCAAGAAGTAGCTATTTGATATGATTATTTAAGGGCATACATCTTGTAGGACTGAAGATAACTAGAGGTCTATTTTTCTGGTATAAAGTTTTGGGTTGATTTATTGGATTAATTTTTGAGGCCACTGATTCACCCCCCCTCTCAGTTATTCTAACAAAAAATAAGTTTGTGAGTTTGAAAAGATATGATGGTGGTGTTGTTAATTTTGGTGACAATACTCCTAAGCTTATAATTGGAGTTGGATCTATTTCTCTAGATGGAAAGACTAGTACTGATAATGTACTGCTTGTTGATGGACTTAAGGATAATCTATTGAGTGTTGGGCAGTTAGCGGACAGAGGTTATCAATTGAAATTCATTGATGGGAAATGCTCAATTAGAAGTAAATCAAGAGACTTGATCACATCTGGTACTAAATCTAGAGGTAATGTATTTGAATTGAATACATCTGAAGCTTCTTGTTTTATTGTGAAGGTTGATGACAGTTGGTTATGGCATAGAATATTTTTTCATATTAACTTTGATAACATTGTGAAGGAAAGTATGACTAATGCTGTAAGAGATCTACCTAAGATTGTAAAACCATCTAACATTATGTGTAGAGAGTGTGTTATGGGGAAGCATACTAGAAAGATTTTTAAAAACAAATCTTATTCAACAAAAGGGAAGTTGGATCTGGTACATATAGATCTGTGTGGTCCTACAAGAAAAAAATCTTATTATGGTGAAAGGTAATTTATACCTTTTGTTGATGACTTTTCTAGAATGATGTGGGTTACATACTTGAGAGAGAAATATGAAGCATTTGACAAATTCAAGTTATTCAAAGAAAAAGTTGAGAATGAATCTGGTTTAAAGATAAAATGTTTGAGATCAGAGAGAGGTGGTGAGTTTACATCAGATTTATTTAATTCCTACTGTGAAGGGCATGGAATATTCAGACATACATCTGCACCTAGGACACCACAACATAATGGGATAGCAGAGCAAAGAAACATAACAATATTATATCCTGCAAGAACTATGTTACTGGAAGGAAATGTATCACATGTTCATTGGAGAGAAGCTGTTGGTACTGCTGTGTACACCTTGAACATAATTCAGATCAGAGAAGGTACAAGTAAGACTCCTTATGAATTATGGTTTGATCATACACCCACTATAAAATATTTTAGAATATTTGGAAGTAAATGTTATATCAAAAGAGATGATGAGATAGGGAAGTTTGATGCTAGAAGTGATGAATGTATTTTTCTTGGTTATTCTACTAAGAGAAAAACATATAAATGTTTCAATCTGAGATTGAGAAAGTTGATTGAAAGTGCTAATGTGAGGATAGATGAAAAGTTTCAGATATAGGAAAGAATGTATGACTGTGGTCAGATTTCAAAGATAAAAGAGGTCACTATTGAACTTGAAGAAAATTTGATGGTTGATAATGAGATTGAAGATGAAGTAATTGAGCTGAGTGAGACTTCGAAGACTCTGAGGCATGTTAAGAAGAACCATCCTGAAGAACAAATCATTGGTGATGAAAGTAAAGGTATGATGACTAGATCTAGAATTAGACATGAAATTTGTTTGATTTCTCAAGTTGAATTGAAAACTACTAATGAAGCATGTAGAGATGAATCTTGGACTAAAGCTATGAAAGAAGAACTTGAGTAGATAAAGAAAAAAAATACTTGAGAATTGGTTCCAAGACCTAAGAACAAAAATGTAATAGGAACTAAATGGGTTTTTTGAAACAAGATGGATGAGGAAGGAATAGTGGTAAGAAATAAGTCTAGATTGGTTTGTAAAGGATTATCGCAACAAGAAGGCATATAAGTTGAAGAAAGATTTTGATGCAGAGGTGTAATTGGTGGTCTTCATTCTGCAAATCATGAGGGACTTCACCAGTGTTCTTTCCAACATCAACTAGGCTTCCCAAGGATCATTCCTTTTGATCCAATACAAACTATGATCGATCAGAGTGCACAAGTAATTTCTTATGTCACCACCCACTCTAAACCATTGAAAACATCTCCATGTCCCTCTTCCAAACCATTGGATTCATCCATTCAACTGGATCAAGAAACTATATCTTACCAAGTGCTCACTAACCAAATCACCAAAAATATACCTCCTCGTTGTCTCTGGATAGACCCGCACACAGAGAGGTGTAACATTTGAAGCAGATCTAAAATTCTTGATCACTCTGGTGAGAATGGGAAAAACTAGTTTCTCACCAACATACTCCAAATTCAAAAAGATCCAACAGTTCACCTGGAAGATATGCCCGTTGCACTGGACTGCATTTTTCCTGAGATAATCATTCATTCACCTTCTGCAAACTACCACTATTTTCATGGTTCTTCAATCAACCTCCTTAACTCCCTGCATATAATACAAATATATATTACATTGTTTGTCTCTCCCACCAATTACAGTGACCATAGAGGGTGGGAGAGTTAGAGTTAAAACATAATGAAAAACTTTAGATCTGTAAACTGTCTGCAACCCAGGAACAACAAATACAATAACAGAGAATATCTTTATTTTATTGAATGAAAACCTTTCTACACTTGCTTGGTCGACTTGCCCTGACACTACCCTCCTAAAACCTGACAAAAATCTCTCCTAAATAGCCAAACAAGGCTAATAACCTCCTTCCTAACCGTAACAGTTAGTTATATGAGTGTTATTAGTTAGTTACAACTTGAAATCTATTTAAGATTTATTGTCTAGTTGACACTAAAGTGCCAACTTCGACAACTTACAATCATTAAGCATTCTCCAACATTA
>MU227962.1:264901-295861 GCA_018584345.1 Thuja plicata | reverse complement strand
TATATATATATATATATATATATACATATGTATATATACACATATACATGTATATACATGCATATATACACATATATACAAACAATATATATAAAAAAAATTTATAATGCATATATACAAACAATATATATTAAAAAAAATAAAAAATGTAAATTAAAAATGTGAAAAACCTGAATCAGACGTTCGGAAAAATGGAAGCCCCACTCTCTATCGCTTTCAACCCAGCTGAAACAGTGAAAATGACTGTTTCGGCGGGTTTTAAATTCCGCCAAAAAAAATCCTACTTACTTTCGATCGAAAGTAAGTAAGTACTTTCGATTGAAAGTACTTACCAACTTTCGATCGAAAGTAAGCAAGTACTTTCGATCGGAAGTAACTTTCGATTGAAAGTAGCCATTTTAGGTACTTTCGATCGGAAGTAACTCACTTCCGATCGAAAGTTTTTATGTGTTCCGATCGAAAGTAGGATTAATTTTTTTGTGGGCCACCCTTTTCGGGGTGAATTCCTTCCTCCCAAAAAGTGTAACCCACTATTGTGGTATTACCCACTATGGACTATGATGAAATGACCGAGTATGCAGAATTAGTAAAACTTAAGACAGTGCAAAACAAATTATTTCAGAAGAAGAAAAAGACTGATTTTTGGAAAGCGTCAAGGATGTATTACATGAAATTATTCCAGATGCTAGTATTGATGAAACAAAATACATCATTCATCAGGTAGAAGGACTAGTGAAGAAAGTCTGAAATCTAAATCAAGACACTATTGACTACATGATGAATATTCATTCAAGGAATATGTAACTAAAAATGTTTGAATCCATTCTAGACAACATTGCAGTTGATAAGGCATGACTTTCTGAAGCATCTACTGAGATTGAGACTAAGTTATCTCATATACTTTCAATATTTTAGAATGTTTGTTCTATTTCATACTTTATCAAGGATATCAAGGAGAAAGGTGAGTATTTTGAGACCAAGATGACCAAGCAGCTGAAACATGTTTCTATCAAGTCGGGTTCTTTACAAGTCTACTACTCGAGGTTGAAACACCTGATGGGGATGCAACAATGACTATGACGAGAAGAGAATAAGAGAAGGATGGAACTTATAGCGCTGCAAGCACTCTTGATTCCCCACATGGAATCCATGTAAAGACATTTGAAGAAGGTCAAAGAGTTGTTCAACACCCCTGATGGTAGTTGACTTGACACCATCATTGGATTGACAACTAAGGTTGCTACTCACCATTTTATACTTAAAACAGTCAAAGATGCATGGGAGTCATTCCTAGCCGATATATAGAAGAAATGCGCTCACCTTTTTCACAAAGTATCATATATCCCACCAAGCCCTAAGCAATTTTGATTTTGGCATATTTGTCAAAAAAGGGGGATAATATAGTTAAGAGGGATAATATATAGATAAGAACATAAGGGGATAATATAGTATAAAGAGAGGTATAATGGTAAGTGTTGTATCCCTCTTGAACCCTTTGAAATTACTATGTTTTTATATTCATTACAGTGGTAAATTATGTCGTAGATGGTTTTATATTCATTACAGTGGTAAATGATGCCCTAGATGGTTTTTATATTCATTACAGTGGTAAATGATGCCCTAGATGGTTTTATATTCATTACAGTGGTAAATGATGCCCTAGATGGTTTTATATTCATTAAAATAGTAAATGATGCCCGAGATGGTTTTATATTTGTTACAGTGGTATATGTTTGTTTGGATGTTTTGTGGTACTAAAAATCAGGAGCAATTCGTGAATTACGTACATAAGTTAGAATGTACAAGTTACACCATAAATAGCATGCCAACCAGGTAACCTTGTTTATTGTCTTGTCTTTTTGGTTATCAAATGACGATTATGTTCTGATGCAATGTGTGTGATCAAGTGGATGCAAGATAGGCAGGACCCAACAAAAGGGGGAAAATGTATCACCGGGAATAGGGGGTGCAACATGGTTACTAAGTAGATTGTCTGGAATTGGTGTGTTTTCTAGATTCTAACGTCATCCTAGAGTCTTAGGTAGTTCGTTACCGAGTCCTTGTTACCTAGTCTCAGTTGGTCATTCTTGTGTCCTTAGTTCACACCTTGGTCAAAGTCGTTAGAAGACAACTCACTTTTGCTTTGGTCTTGAATGTTTTTCTTTACTCAGTCTTTGGGGGCATTTTAATTCTATTTTAACCTTTTTTTAACATGTCATTTATAAGTATGAACATGTTAATGTTATTTTAAATTATACTTATGTATATGTAAACACACGTGGCAACACACACACACACACACATATAATGGAAAGACTTGTCATGTTTGTATTTATAAGTGATATGTGCCTCTATTTTGATCATTATCTTCTTCTCTTTATTTGATTGGTCAATCAACATTTTGGAGGGGAACCGATACTTTTGATTCAATGACGCCAGTCTTGTATTACTTAATCTAGAATCTCTTTATCTTGGATAAAATTATCCATGGCTATTGTCGTTGTGTCATGGTTTATCTCTAATCAGAGGAAGGAAGAATATCGAACCTTAGTATTAAGCGGTGCCTGCTTATTCTTTAAATATTTTTATTATATTTCACCATGGGGATAATTTGGGAAGAGGAATTACAACTCTATGTTTTTCATTTTCAATCAAAAACATGCGACAAAGATGGAGTTTTCTTTCCATCGAACCGTGGTGAGTGAAATAGTTTTTCCTTCCAAACAAGGTCGTGGGTTTAAGAAGGAAGAGAAATGGTTATCGGAGGTGGTTTTTCTGGGAGGTGATACGATAGAAGGGAAGCAAGAAATGAGCTGGGTGGTGGGTGATACACGGAGCCACGAAGAATATAGGTGAGTGTGTCTTCTATTCCACCTCTTATCTTCATGAATGTTTCTTGTAGTGTTACCATGTAAGGAAGCCATGAGGCATGTATGTTATGCTTACCTCAGTTGCAGATGGTTTTATTGATTGAATAATGGAAGCTACTTCAGTTTTTCAATTAAGCATTAAATCTATAGTTGTTTTAGACTTTGTCTTTTTTTTTCCTCGCTTTGTCTTTTCTTGTTTTCCTTCTAACAAAGTCTCTATAGATGTCACTCTTCTTTTATAACTTTAAATTGTCCTTGCTCTTCTTTTAAAGAAAGTTGTGCATGTTTCTTGGCTTTATACACATGTCTTATTCTTTTGGCTATTCAGTGAAACCATAGTATTATGCAGTAATTTCCAGTACTATTGCAATTTCCGTAAGTGAGCTGCATGGAGAGCTAGAATGGTTGGGGTAGTGTCAGCTAGTCTAGTGAGCTAAGTAAGTCAAAGTATTGGCTGAATTACCATAAAAGAACCAACATGGTCTTGATGTGGCTTGCTGGAAGTGTTAATACTCCCTCAAAAATTCAAGCTAGCTTCCATCAGTTTTTCCTTTTAGTTCTCTATATTGTTGTCCAGATAGCCATATTGGGTGAAAGTTTGGTATTTTATCCTACGTAAATTCTAAAACCTTGACCAAGGTGTACTAGAATAGATAAGTCACCTTGTAATACAATCAAATACACCTTGTTAGAGAGTCATCACCAAGTTAGCAGCTGTTATAGGGTGTTGGTCGATTAAGAGTGTAGGTTTCCTTCACTAGTTCCAGAAAGGCTTAGTAACCATGTTACGCCCTTTGCGGAGGGCTGGGCCACTTCAGTAGAAGCGATCCAGGGGGATCAAACTTTGATCCATAGTTGGGTCGTTAAACACACCAGTGATAATTTTCCCCCAGTGTCTGCAATATGCTCAAGATGGAAGAGACAAACAATTCATTTCCTAGTCGGCATGAGTAATTAAAGCAGTAAGCTTCTTTCCTTTTATTTTTGTTTCTCTGTTATAGTTCCATTACATATTTTATGAATGTAGTATCTTATTGGCATTAATTCATTTCTCGGTTACTCCTTTTTCTCTTGCCTTTAAAAAAATATATTCTATAGGTAAACTTCATTCTTGTTCGTTGTATAAAAGTTTTATTTTTGTATGGTAGCGGTAATTTTTTTTGAATGTTGTGGCATTTTTCAGATTGTATTTTTTTATTAGATTATTGTGCTCATTACATATGGTATAAAAGCTCTGGTTACAACACTGAACCCATGGCTCACCACTCTGAAAACTAGAATAGTAAACTGAAACAAACCTTGGGTGTGTTACAGGATGATGATCCACACCAAAAGGAAATGTCTTCATCACCCTACTTTGATAAAGATAGGGGGATAGTGACCTAGGCTTTTGATTATTCTGAATGTACCATGCCTACAGATGAGGAAACATTAGCTGCAACCCTAGAGAGAATTAAGAAACAGAGACATGTATGGACACCAGAACGCAAGGCAGCCATTAGGGTTGCAATTTTTTTCTGAGTACAAAGTCTTACAACTAACCTCATCCAACCCACCACGCAAGATGGAACCCACCCCAAAGCAATCCTTTTTTGGCAATCTTGTTGTAACAGCTAGAACTTCCACTGAACCCGAAGGTCCCTTGACCCCACCTGTGCGTACTCCATTTTTAGAATGAAATTTGGCTTTGCCCTTTTTTTATTTTGTTTTTCTTCCTTAGACCGTCTTGTTGAAGTTGCACCTTGTGTGGTGTCTTAAACTTAGACAATTTTTGGTTCTTGAAAAAAAACTAATGTAAAAATTTTGGATGTGAATGTAAAAAAAAAAAAAAAGCTTTTCTGTAGCATGTGCATAAGTTGTATGGATTAAATTTCTTTGTTAGTAGTAAGTTAAGTAAAATGATGCAATTTTTATGTTTTGTGTGGATCCCTTAAATACTGTAGTTGGACAAAATTATTGGATACAACAGCCTGGCCAACCATACAGTCTCCCCTAATGCAAAACTTTATCGACTTTTGCAAATGATGCAAGAAACTCAAGCCCGAATAGGTTACCTTGAACAACAAGTGTAAGACTTAGACAACACTCGGGAAGAGAGAGCAGAGACTAACTCCAGGTTTAGAGGGGATAAACAGGACCATTATAGTGAGAGTAGAGGAGAGCATTCGCATGCTCAACACATAAACACGCCTAAGAACACTGGGGTGGGAATAATTCCTGAAGACATGAAAAAAGTAAAAACCCCTCAGTATGATGGTACTGCACTAGGCAATGCCACTAAAGCCTGGCTCACTGGTATGGAAAAATATTTCTAGATCAGATACTATATCGAGACCCAGAAGGCTGTGTGGGGCACCTATCATCTAACGAGGGAGGCAACGGGTTGGTGGGAGAACAAGTTAATAGAGACCAAAATGAAACCAACAGAAGTGGTGTGGGGAAGGTTTGTAGAGTTGTTCCGACAAAGGTGGTTACCCCAATTATTCTATGAATAAAAACTGTCAGACTTTCAAGACCTCCGACGAGGAGAGTTGTCAGTTAGTGCTTACACTGATAAATTCAACAGGCTACTCAAGTATGTTCCCTAAATAGACAAGAAATATTGCTTAATAAATTATATCATGGGATTAAATAACACGATCAGTGGTGCTATTGATGTTCTTTCATCTGCAACCACTACTAAAGCTTATGAGAAAGTTGTCCACCAAGAATTAAAACTAAAGAAAGATGACTCTATCAGAGATAGGAACATAAATAACTCCAAATGGTCACAGCCGACACATTTCTCCAATAAGCGACTACAGAGGGAGGATGTAGATAATAAGTTCAATAAGAATTCAAAGAATGATCGACATAATCCTAAAAGAGATAGAAGGACCTCCTCTCATGAAGGGAGATGAAGCGAACCTTGGTCTAAATCATCAGAAAAGAAGGGCCCAATAGGGGGATGTTTTACTTGCGGTGGAACACACTATGCTAACCAGTTTCCTACTAAGGCTTAGGGGGCACATCACATAGGGAATGCCTTCCAAATAAGCAGGCAGTTTTTCAGCAAAGCATACCCGCCACGGTGGATGACCGCCAGGCTGAGTACCAGATTTAGCCAATTGAGGTGACAGGTACACTTTATGGTAATACTATCAAAATTTTATTCGATACGGGAGCATCAAAAAATTTCATTTCAACCAGTATGCTTAGTAAATTTCCTAAAAGGGCTGGATTCATGGAAAACACTTGGTCAATCGAGTACGCTACTCAGTCCAGAGCTCAGGTAAAGCAATGACTTTTTGAAGGAAGGGTTAAACTTCCAAGGTTTGTTACCGAGGTAAACCTTTATGTTGCACGTCTAGGATCTTATGATGTCATTCTTGGAATGAAGTGGTTTTGGAAGCATCGTGCTAAAGTTGATTTCTTTGCAAAGTCAATAGATTGTCTGGATGATTTAGGAAACTCCATGTCCATTCAAGGGTTTCAACGAGAATTCTGGGTAAGGCATCTTTCAATAGCGCAACTTAGGCTAAACATTAAAAAAGGGTGCCAACTCCTTGCAGTCAAGATGGAAGAGTTATGAAGTGATAAGGAATTTAGGCATGTGGATGACATGTACATCTATAAAGTGAAGGAGCAAGGGAATGAAGAGATCAAAAAATCCTTCGGGGTTAAAAATACCCTTATCTCCAGACTTTCCAGGATGTTTTTCTTAAGGAATTACTAGGACTACCCTCGAAAAGGGTTTTCAACTTTTCTATAGAACTCTCTCCAGGAGCTGAACCAATATCAAAGGTTCCATATAGGATGACAACCACTGAATTGATAGAACTAAAGGCCCAACTTCATGAATTACTCTATAAAGGATTTATTAGACCCAGTGTATCACCTTGGGGTGCGCCAGTTATTTTTGTCAAAAAGAAGGATGGAACTCTCCAATTGTGCATTGATTATCGCATGCTAAATAAGCTAACAATAAAAAAATACCCTCTACCCCATATAGATGATCTGTTTGATCAAATGTGTGGTGCCATAATTTTCTCTAGAATTGATCTGCGATCGGGATATCATCAGCTAATACTTAAGGATGAAGATATTCACAAGACGACTTTCAGAACCTGTTATGGTCATTACGAGTTCATAGTCCTACCATTCGGTCTAACCAATGCACTTACAAATTTTATAAATCTCATGAATAGCATTTTCCATGATTGTCTAGACAAGTTTTTACAAGTCTTCCTGGATGACATTCTCATCTATTCTACTAATGAGACCAAGCACTTGTAATATTTGCATCTAGTACTACAACGGTTACAAGAACATCACCTTTGCGCAAAATTATCCAAATGCGCATTCTTCCAAAAATAAGTACAATACTTGGGCCATATCATCTAGGAAAAAGGAATTGTAGTGGACCCCACCAAAATTAAAGTCATAGCGGAGTGGCCCAGTCCTAAAAATGTTCGTTAGGTTCAAATTTTTATGGGATTAGCAGGATACTACCAAAAATTTGTGATGAATTTCTCTCAAATTGCGCATCCTATTACCTCCTTGCAGAGAAAAGGGAAGTGATTTGAATGGACATAAAAATGTCAAAAGGCTTTTGAGCTTCTTAAAGAAAAACTCACCACCGCACCTATTTTGAAGATGCCCAATTCCGAAGACGAGTTCCTTGTGGTGACAGATGCATCCAGGGAAGGATTAGGTGGCATTTTAATGCAAGACATAAAAGTCATTTCTTATGAATCCAAAAAAATCAAGAATTATGAAGTTAATTATGCCCCTCATGACTTGGAGCTAGCATCAATAGTTCATGCTCTAGAGCAATGGTGACATTACCTCATGGGTAAACCTTTTAAGCTCCGTTTTGACAACCAAGGGTTGAAGTATATCTTCACACAACCCAATTTGAATGCTCGACAAAGAAGATGGTTGGAGCTCATTTCTGACTATGAATTTGAGATTAAGTACATTAAAGGAAAGGAAAATCGGGTAGCCAATGCTTTGAATTGCAGACAACACATTTCAGCCATAACATCTTGCCTTTCCATGTTATGTCAGCAAGTGCTCTCACACCTTGAGGGGGATAAGTTCTACCAACAAGTTAAACTAGCTCTTATTAGGGATTCTCTAGACCATAGGCATGAGGAATACATAATTGAACCTGATGGTATATTACAGTTTGAAGGGAGGATGTATGTTCTAAAAGTATAGGAAATAAGAAATCTTATTTGGAAAGAGACGCATTCCGCACCTTACTTAGGACACCCAGGGGTTACTAAGCTTCTAGCGGATGTTAAACCATTGTATTTTGGAAGGGCATGAAGGGGGGCATGGCTAAATTTGTCACCATTTTCCTCGAATATCAGAGGGTTAAAGCAAAGAATCAACACCCAGCAGGGCTGCTACAGCCTCATGTCATGCCGGAATGGAAGTGGCAAGTAATTAGTATAGATTTTGTGCAAGGTCTTATGATGTCCTGAAACAAGCATAACACCATTTTTGTGGTAGATGAAAAAGTCACTAAAGTAGCTCATTTTATTCCAGGAAACCTAATTGATGGTGCACCCATCATTGCCCACAAATTCATCCAGGAAATATTTAGACTCCATGGAGTTCCAGAGAAAATTATATCTGACAAAGATGCAAGAATGACATCTAGATTTTGGCAAACGCTATTCAGGGTTCTCAGAACTCAATTAAATATCAGCTCTACTTATCACCCATAAACTGATGGCTAGACCAAAAGGGTGAACCAAATACTCAAAGATCTTCTGAGAATGTACTGTATGGACCAACAGTACAAATGGGAGATCTACTTACCTTTAGTGGAGTTTTCCTATAACGACTCTTACAAATCATCCATTAAGATGGTGCCGTTTGAAGCATTAGACAAAAGGAGGTGTAGAACTCCTATCAGCTGGGATAAGCTAGAAGATAGGATAACCCTCGGTCTAGAAATACTATCAGAAATGGAGGCACAAGTAAAACTAATCTGTCAAAGATTAGCAGAAGCTAATGACCAGAAAAAGAGTTATGCGGATGCTAGAAGAATAGCCAGACATTTTGAGATAGGAGAGAAAGTACTTCTGTGAGTCAAACCTCAGAAAAGTGTCATTTCCTTTGTGAAAATTTCTAAATTAGCACCCCTCTATGTAGGACCATTTGAAGTCCTGGAGGTTGTCAACCTGATTGCTTACAGAATTGCTCTACCCCAGCCGTTGCTTGATTGCACAATGTTTTCCATGTATCTTATTTGAAGAAATACTTATGTAATTTTGATCACCTAATTAATTGGAACTCACTACAGGTACGAGACCACAGGGTGTTTACAATCAAACCCATTAGGGTGCTCAAGGTTCGTAAGCTACGATTACGAAACAAAGAAGTCAGACAGTGCAATGTCTAGTGGGACCAATATGTTGAGGACAGTGCCACTTGGGAAGATTACAATGAGATCCATCATCAATTTCCTTTTTTGTTTAGCGCTTATAATCATTTGGACTAAAAGTAGAGGATAATTTGTTATGATACATATGAACTCCATCATCAAGGATGATGATTCACAAGGGAAAGGATATGTTGCATCCCTCTTGAACCCTTTGAAATTACTATGTTTTTATATTCATTATAGTGGTAAATGATGCCCTAGATGGTTTTATATTTATTATAGTGGTAAATGATGCCCTAGATCATTTTTATATTCATTACAATGGTAAATGATGCCCTAGATGGTTTTATATTCATTACAGTGGTAAATGATGCCCTACATGGTTTTATATTCATTACAGTGGTAAATGATGCCATAGATGGTTTTATATTTGTTACAGTGGTATATGTCTATTTGGATGTTTTGTGGTACTAACAATCAGGAGCAATTCGTGAATTATGTAGATGAGTAGGAATGTACAAGTTACGCCATAAATAACACATCAACCAAGTAACCTTATTTATTGTCTTGTCTTTTTGGTTATCAAATGACGATTATGTTCTGATGCGTTGTGTTTGATCAAGTGGATGCAAGAGAGGCACGACCTGACAAAAGGGGAAAAAGTATCACCAGGAAAAGGGGGCGCAACATGGTTACTAAGTAGATTGTCAAGAATTGGTGAGTGTTTCCTAGATCCTAATGTCATCCTAGAGCCTTAGGTAGTTCAATTATGGGTCCTTGTTACGTAGTCTCAATTGGTCATTCTTGTGTCCTTAGTTCACACCTTGGGCAAAGTCTTTAGAAGACGACTCACTTTTTCTTTGGTCTTGAACGTTTTTCTTTACTCAATCTTTGGGGGCATTTTAATTCTATTTCAACCTTTCTTTAACATGCAATTTATAAGTATGAACACGTTTATTTGATTGGTCAATCAACATTTTGGAGGGGAACCGACTTTTGATTCAATGACGCTAGTCTTGTATTACTTAATCCAGAATCTCTTTATCTTGGATATAATTATCCATGGCTATTGCCGCCATGTCATGGTTTGTCTCTAATCAAAGGAAGCAAGAATATCGAACCTTAGTATTAAGAAGTGCCTGCTTATTCTTTAAAGATTTTTATTATATTTCACCATAGCGATAATTTGGGAAGAGGAATTATAACTCTATGTTTTTCATTTTCAATAAAAAACATGCGGCAGAGATGGAGTTTGTTTTCCATTGAATCGTGGTGAGTGAAATGATTTTTTCTTCTGAACGTGGTCGTGGTTTTAAGAAGGAAGTGAAATGGTTATCGGTGGTGGTTTTCTGGGAGGTGATACGATAGAAGGGAAACAAGAAATGAGCTGGGTGGTGGGTGATATGCAGAGCCAGGAAGAATACAAGCGAGTGTGTCTTCTATTCCACCTCTTCTCTTCATGAATGTTTCTTGTAGTGTTACCGTGTAAGGAAGTTGTAGAAGTTGATAAATGCAACTTCACCCAAGATCACCTGCATGCATAACTATTACAAGAAGAAGCAAGAAGACAGAAGATAGAAGACAGAAAGCTATGGCGGCCAAAAGGCCAGAGACAGGAAATCCATTGTGACAGAAAAAAGCTTTTATTAACTAATGAATTACAAAATATAATCTCAATGTTAAGAAAACTAACAAGTGAATCCTTATAAAAGGAAACACGAAACCCTAAAAGGGAAACCCTAAGGTTAGCTGAAGAAAAATAGAGTGAATAGGAAAGTTACTAATTAGATCATAATGATTTAATTTAGTAACCTGATAGACTATTACTCTAATACCCCCCCTTAAGATAAGCTTAGGGAGAAGCAAAACCTAGGAAACTACTGCAGAAAGCAGGAAAGATGGGTCCCGGCAACAAGGCCTGATCAGGTACCCAAAACATAAAAGGGAAAAAATGTCCCAGAGAGAGGAACAAGAATGAGCAGGAAGCATCTCTAAAGCATGAACTGAAAACTCTGTCAGAAGAGACTGCTGGAACCCCCATTGAAGTGCATGACCAGGTAGAGAAGACAATGTCTGAAGAGCTGATCAATCAAACCAGGAAGCAATAGAACCAATAGGTGAACCCCCCCATAATGCTGAACTGGGAGAGGTGACAGGAACACTGAAATGCAATGCCAGAAACATCTGCAGAAGAAGAACCAGGAACACCAACAGTGCAACAGAAGTACACACACAGGATAAAGGGCGGTGTCACCGACACATAGCATGGGCTAATATCATGGAATGTACGCTCACTTGACAAAGGTGGATGCGCCTAAAGCGGCAAAAACATCATAACCCCCCATGACACTTTATAACAGAGTGCAAGTACAAAAACCATACAAGGTGTGCAAGATCCAAGATATACAGAAGTAGGCACTTTATCTCAGTGCATTTATTGAAAAGAATGTAACAGAAGGAGCATACAAGCTCAGAAGTTAGAAAGAAGAGTGAGTTATGAAATCAGAAGAAGAGATCCCAGGACCTGTAGAACCAAGCAATCCACCAGAGGGCTTAAACTGCCAAACTCAGAGGAGAGAAAACCTGGAGCAGAATCTAGAAAAAATAACCCTGTAACTGAATATTACACTGAACCATCTTTCCGACGATATCTCGTTTGCCAAAAATGGAGTCCGGATGAGCCAGATATGACTCCCGGAAGGCAAAAGAAGACATCGGACTTCAACAGAAAAAAATGTTGTTGAAACGGTAGAACCCAAAAACCTAACCTCCATCATCATAAAGTTCTCAGAAAGAGCTTTCCGACGGTATATGGAAGTCAGAAAAAGACCCCCGTATGCTCAAGATAGAGCAAAAAAGGCCCAGGTACCTCCAAAAACCAAAAAAAGGTCATAGATAAGCCCCTGGGGCTAAAAAATTTGGGCCCCCGAGCGCATGGCGCGCTCAGGGGCTGGGCCGAAGCCCCCGGTCCCTCCATATGACCGCGCGTAGAGTAAATTAAGCCTGCAGGGGCTGGCAAAAGGCGCCACCAGGGGCGGCGCACAGAGCGGAGCAGAGGGTGAAAAACACCGGCGGAGCGGTGCCTGTCCAAAAGGAGAGCCGGGCGGAGCGGCCGGTGGCAGGGAGGCCGAGCGGAGTGGCTGAGGTGTCGGAGGGGGGCCGCGGGGCACCGGGTGGCGGGGGAGGCCGGAGGGCGGCGGGCTGCGGAGCTTCTGGAGGCCGCTGGGCGGCGCGGGGAGAATGCGCAGCCGGGGGGCCGGGCCGCGGTGGTGTGGCGGCGGCGCCCACCAAAAAAACACTGCGTGCATTTTTAAAACGCGAAAAAACATTAAAAAATAATGTTTTTTAATTTTTTTTTAAAAATGTGTCCGTACGGCCCGAGTAGGGAAAAAAATTTTTGCCAGAGGCCTTGGTGTCGAAAATGGACGAGTCTTATATAGATTCTGGGGTTTTTGGGCCTTCAGGACGCAACCGTGAGGTTGGTTTTGGTCCAAAGTGCCTCAAAAAATAAAGACCCCCCAGAACCAATAAGAAATACCCAAAAAAACTTCTGAAAGCTCCAAACCCTCGCTTGCTTCAACAGAGAACGAACAGCAACCAGCAGGAGAGCTCTGATACCATGTAGAAGTTGATAAATGCAACTTCACCCAAGATCACCTGCATGCATAACTATTACAAGAAGAAGCAAGAAGACAGAAGATAGAAGACAGAAAGCTATGGCGGCCAAAAGGCCAGAGACAGGAAATCCATTGTGACAGAAAAAAGCTTCTATTAACTAATGAATTACAAAATACAATCTCTATGTTAAGAAAACTAACAAGTGAATCCTTATAAAAGGAAACACGAAACCCTAAAAGGGAAACCCTAAGGTTAGTTGAAGCAAACTAGAGTGAATAGGAAAGTTACTAATTAGATCATAATGATTTAATTTAGTAACCCGATAGACTATTACTCTAACAGAAGTCGCAATGCATGTATGTTATGCTTACCTCAGTTGTAGCTAGCTTTATTGATTGAATAATGGAAGCTAATTCAATTTTTTAATTGAGCATTAAATGTATAGTTGTTTCGGACTTTGTCTTTTCTTTCCTCACTTTGTCTTTTCTTGTTTTCCTTCTAGCGAAGTCTCTGTAGATGTCACTTTTCTTTTATAACTTTAAATTGTCCTTGCTCCTCTTTTAAAGAAACTTGTGAATGTTTCTTGGCTTTATAGGTACGCCTTATTCTTTTGGTTTCGCAGTGAAACCGTAGTATTATGCAATAATTTCTAGTAGTGTTGCACTTTTCGTAAGTGATCCACATGGAGAGCTAGAATGGTTGGGGTAGTGTCAGCTAGTCTGTGAGCTGAGTAAGTCGAAGTATTGGTTCAATTACCATAAACGAACCAACATGGTCTTGATACGGCTCGCTGGAAGTGTTGATACTCCCTCAACAATTCAAGCTAGCTTCCATCAGTTTTTCCTTTTAGTTCTTTGTATTGTTGTCCATATAGTTGGGTAGAGTGAAAGTTTGGATTTTGATCCTACATAAATACTAAAACCTTGGCCAATGTGTATTAGGATAGATAAGTAAGCTTGTAAGGCAATTAGATACACCTTGTTGGAGAGTAATCACCAAGTTAGCAGTTGCTATAGGGTGATGGCGGATTAAGAGTGTAGGTTTCCTTTACCAGTTTCAGAAAGGCTTAGTAACCACATTACACCCTTTGCGGAGGGTCGTGCCACTTCCGTAGAAGCGAGCCAAAGGGATTGAATTTCAATCCATATTTGGGTTGGTAAACGCCCTAGTGATACTTTTTCCCCAGTGTCTGCAATATGGTCAAGATGGAAGAGATAAACAGTTCATTTCCTTGCCGACATGAGTAATTAAAGCAGTAAGCTTCTTTCCTTTTCTTTTTATTTCTCAATTATAGTTCCATTTCATCTTTTCTGATAGTATCTTATTGGCATTGATACATTTCTCGGTTACTCCTTTTTCTCTTGCCTTTAAAAAAAATGTTCTGTAGGTAAACTTCATTCTTGTTCATTGTATAAAAGTTTTATTTTCATATGGTAGCGGTAATTTCTTTTGAATGTTGTGGCATTTTTCAGATTGCAGTTGTTTCTTAGATTATTTTGTTCGTTACAGTAAGGAAGATATAAGCATCTGTATAGAGGGAGTTACACTAAATTTTGATGACTTTGAAGTTTTTGTCAAAATGCCAACTAATGCCAAAGGGGGAGATTGATACTCCTATGAGTTAGTTTGTTGTCATTAGTTTTCTCAAAGTCATAATAGTCAATGAAGACAATCGGTAAAGAAGGAGAATATACCAAGACATACAGTTGATAAAGAAGAATATCAATGACACCGAGCATCGAACAGTAGCATGTTACTGAGTTAAGAAGAGAACAATCAACGAGCATAGTTGGTCACTGAGACATGAAGAAGAGTTAGTCATCGAGGAAAGTTAGTTACTGAGTAGACGGTTATGTCACCAAGTAAGATCAAAGCACATTACCGAACACACCAGAGCTGACATAACAATTCAAATTTGAATACACTGAACCTAGACGCCGAGCGAGAAAACTTTCACGGTATTCAAGATAGAAGTTAGGTTGAACATTGGGATTGCACAAATATGATTACACATGACCATGAGGCAATTCAACCAATGATATTCAGGAACAATAAATGTGTTGGGAATGAAACCAACCTTGCACCACCTCACCTCCATCACAGAAGGAGAAGGATCTGATTAGGTTAATCGCCTTAAGATCATATAAAATGAACAAAAACAAAAAGATAAAGAGAGAATGCTGAATAATATACAGAGTGATAGAGAGAGAGGATAATATACAGCGACAGAGCTAAAGACAGAATGAAGAAGATATAAGGTGCAAAACAATTAAGCTATCGAGTGTAGAAAGAGGTAATGCCCTTCCAGAGCATAAAGAGTCTGAACAACATTATGATTGATGCATACTTGCAGACATTTTTGTAATAGTTAGGAGATTAGAAATCCCATCCAGTGGGTAGGCCCTAACAAGTCTTATTTTATAAATCCTCTAACTAGGTACATCTCTTAGATGAGAGATTGTAAAATCCTTTAACCAAGTAAACTGAACAAGTCTTTTTCTACTCTTGACCGAGTATATTACTCTTAATAGGGTAAGCTACCAGAAGTAGCTAACATTGTAGCTCTAACCGAGCAACCTTTATTCTGCAGAAGTGAAGGATTGTGGGTGTCATCCCCACTGTGGTTTTTTCCTCTAACCAAGGATTTCTGCGTGACAAAAAATCATGGTGTTATGTGTTGTGGTTTTTTAATTTATGTTTCATGTTTTTCAAATTTTTTTATGAATGATATTCAGTTCGGTGAAAAGGAATGAATAGTGGTTAAAATTTTCAAAGTATTGATTCACCCCTCCCCTCTCAGCACTTACCTCTCCATAAGATTAATCCAACAATTATATCTTTATAAATTATTTTCATGTTTCCCTCCATGAATTATAGTATAGATCATTTTAAGCTGTATATTATGATGATGTATTCAAATGGTAACCCTTATTCATTAGAGTCATCTATAAGCTATCTAGAAATATATTGAATACAACTATTATTTATTATAAAAGAATAAAAATGTTAAATAAAATTATATTAATGTTAAGATATAATATATTATAATATACATATCATTAGCAATCTTTTATTTCATAGAAATATTAAATATTTACACATATATATCCTTGGGCCTACATGTGTGTATGCATCTAATTTTATACATCTTACACACATAGACATGAGAGAGAGGATCACCACTTATTATTCTTATAAAAAATGAGATAAACAAGTATGGTATAACAATTGGTTTGTATTATGATAACTTTTAAATTAATCAATATTGTTGAAAGAAATAGAAATTATTAGGGTAATTATATTTTTTCTTACATTTCGGCATATTAAGCATGATCAATTGACACTTGTCTACACAAGTCAACATTATTTAAGGGTCTGCTAGAGATGTGTTGATTTCATTTTGACATATCATCCTAGTTTCTTGGTTAGTTTTGCCACCACTCCAATTCATCCCTCCTTTCGTGGTTGGACTTGGTTGAACTTTCTGCCTATATGTACTCAAATTCTCCAATCAATCAAATGGTCGACTATTGGCTCTATCTTGTGCTCTTCTGCTTCATTTTATTTCTCTTAGATCTTGGTAGATTTTACATGGTATCCGAGTAGAATAGGAATAATTTGAAGCCTAAGACGTAGATTTTGAAAGGTTCTCTATGTGTTCTTCAGAGATCTACAAATCTGAGCACCTTGGCGCCATCAGAGGTCGCACAAACATCAATGACAGTTTTCTCCTTGCGTGGGTTGCTTTCTTGTTCGGCGGTCATAAACGTCATCATGTGTGCCTCCTTTTTGTAGTTGACTTTTGTTATTTGCGTCGGGCACACCATGGCTCGTCTGCACGTGGGGCATGACGCTACGAAGAAGTGTGGGCGGCTAAAAGTGGCGGATCAAATCGGTGGCTTGGGGGGCCATCTCTGTTGGGCATCGTGGTCAGGTCGAAGGCTCATCCACCCATTGAGGTCTGTGTGCATGGCCCTGTTTTCAAGGGTTTGAAAAGGCTGCTTCCCCAAATGCATGGTTTCATTTTGTAAAGGTCTCAAAAAGGTATATTTTTGTGATGACATAAGAAACTCAGGGGTGGGGGGTTGTTTTCATCGGGGAGGGTGCACTTTTTAAAAATTTTAACCCTTGGTCATATAGATTTTTAGCCCTTGGTTCTTTCCTATTTGTTTGTTGAGGAAGTTTTGAAAGGAGGAAAAATCATGAGGCACATTTATTGAAAAAAAATTCTTCCTTAGAAGTCAATAAGTATAGAAATAAAAGTTTTTCAATAAGGGAAAATTGTTGATGAACTTAGAAGTCATGAGTTCAAAAATCAACTCTTAGGTCTTAGGCCTTCAAGTTTTTCAACTTTATAGGATTTTTTTTCACTAAATTTAAATATTTGAAGTTGCAATTAAAAGATTGTAGAATTGACAAGAAAGAGGATCAATTAATCCTTTCTGCACTTCCCAAACTAGGCTTTCAATTTTTGTGTTTGTCTCTACTTTATATTCCACTGAAAGAGCCCTTGGTGTCTCATGGTCTATGCCCTCACGTGATAATTTATTGTTGATCTTACAAGGGACCAAGAAAAATTAATTCAATTGGGTACTTTGAAATCTATAAATGCACAAGCTCTAATTGCAGGAAATGAAAAGAAACAAAATGTTGATGGAGAGAAAAAGAACACTAAAAAGGACAAAGAAGGGATGAAAGAAGACACAATTGATAACTTCAAAAATGATAACTCATCTCAAAAAAGTAAATAAATTACTGAGAGAGTTAAATGTTCCTTTTGTAACAAAACTGGTCATGAAGAACATCAATGCGTGAAAAAATAGATTGAGGACCTCACTTTTCTACTCAAAAAGAATAATATTGAGGTAAGTGATTATGTCAAAGCATCCTCTTCAAATTAGGAGATTACTAAGGAAAAAGAGAAATTGAAAGGCAGGGTTTTATTTTCTCAAGCGATTATAGATTCTGGTGCTACACACCATATGGGGTCTTATTTAGATCCCGATTCCAGTCCTCATACTTCAAATAATTCAGTAGATGATTCAAATAATTTAGTAGAAGACAGTCATATTCATGTAAATTTTTAGGAAGGGCCTCATTTTCTTATTGGTGTGCATCATCATCCTTTGGGGGGCTTCATAGACTTGTTCACTTTTCTCTCTCTTTTGGAGGATGTTTTTTTTTTTCCATTGAGCTTTCTATCTCTCTCTAGTATATGAGAGATTTCATTGTACATGGGTACCTCATCAAGATAGTAGTTGGTACTCATTTGTTATATTGTCCTCCGAAGTTATGCTTAAGAGGGGTGTTAGTGTAATTATTTATTTTATTACAGTTAGGCTTATTAAGCTTAATTAGTTGTCCATGATCAATTGACACTTATCTACACAAGTCATCATCATTTAGGAGTCTACTAGAGATGTATCGATTTCATTTTGACACATCATCTTAGTTTCTTGGTTGGTTTTGTCACCACTCGAGTTCATCCCTCCTTTCGTGGTTGGACTTGGTTGAACTTTCTGCCTATATGTACTCATCTTCTCCAATGAATCAAATGGTCGACTATTGGCTCTATCTTATGCTCTTGTGCTTCATTTTAATCACCCTCAAATCTAGGTAGATTTTACAAAAAATAGTTTGTATATCACAAATATAAATTAAAAGTTTCTTTATGAAACATTTTAAAGATCTTGACATTTCATCTGATTAAAACAACAAAACGAAATTAATATAACATGTAAAAAAATAACTTCATTTATAAATAAACAATGCTTAAACTTTAAAAAAAAAAAAAAAATCAATCATAAATTTGAAAAAAAAATGAAATTCTTGAAAAATGATATTAAAATTCAAGAAAAATGATATTATAGTTCAATTACTGAAGCAATAATGAAATACAAAAAAGGATATTATAGTTCAATCATTAAAGCAATAGAGAGTCTAAATAATTTTTTATTTCTTAAAAGAAGAAAAAAAAATGTAGAGAAATATTATTAATACTAAGTAATCAATGGAATCTTGGAGTAAAACAGTGGAAACAACCGTGGCTAGAATCAAATACGGAATTTCATCTTAATGACTACAACCCACACTAAAACCAAACCAACACTTTTGTATTGCTAACGTTCAAGCAAAGGATAATGCTAATTTCCATCTATGTCTCACCATGACATCTTTGAACCATTGTATTTAATAATAATAAAAAATGACTTTCTGTCCTTTGAATCGTCTCAACCAAGAGTATTGTTTAGATGGCGATTGTTCGTTATACCAAATTATTTTTTATTAATTAAATATTATAATAGATGTGTTTGTATTGGATTAGTTCGTATTGGTAGCGCGACAATTAAATATTATAATAAATTTGTCCGTTTTCGATTGGTTCGTACTGGTCGTTCGAATAAGTTATTAGTGTTACGGATTCATAATTCTAAATAAAAAATGTAAATGAAAACAAAGGAATGGACGAGAAAGGTGCCCAACATACTTTCAAACGGCTGACTTGCTAGTCCTCGCGCACGCATTCAACCGCCATTCTTCTGCACAGTAAACTCTATCCACGATATCCTCACTGGAAATCTGAAACAAAATCCGATCAAATCTTATGCTCCCACGTGCCAACACTCGACTAAGAGACGTTCCTCAGAGTGGTAGATGAGAAGGCCCAAACTATAAATTCCACCTGTTTGAAGAACAAATCAAATACATCAGAAAAAGGGTCAAGGTCTGATATCCAATAATGGCACCAGCCCGAGTGGAGACATTGTCCAGCAGTGGTTTAGACTCCATTCCCGCGGAATACGTGAGGCCAATTGAAGAAAGGCCCACGGATGTTCTCGATCTCAAGAACAATGCCGGAGCCGGCCCTGAGCTTCCCGTCATCGACTTTTCCGGCTGGGAAACAAGCGAAGACCAGAGAAAAAGAATAATGCGGGAAGTTGCAGAGGCGAGCCGAGAGTGGGGAGCCATGCAGCTGCTCAATCACGGCATCCCGGAATCTCTCATCGCTCGCCTCCAGGCCGCCGGAAAAGCTTTCTTCGATCTCCCCATCGAAGAAAAGGAAAAGTACGCCAACGACGCCGCTAACGGAAAAATATCCGGTTACGGCAGCAAGCTCGCCAACAATGCCAGCGGGCAGCTCGAATGGGAGGATTACTACTTCCACGCTCTCTGGCCTCACCACAAGCGTGACGTGGAGAACACGTGGCCCGGTTATCCGGCGGAATACGAGGAAGTCACGGACGCTTATGGAGTGCAGATCCGAAAGCTCACCAGCATTCTTTTGGGCGCCCTGTCTTCCGAGCTGGGTTTGGAAGAAAATCGCATGGAGAAACTGCTGGGCGGGGATGAGCTGGCGATGGAATTGAAGATCAATTATTACCCGCGCTGTCCTCAGCCGGAGCTCGCTTTGGGAGTCGAAGCGCACACCGATATCAGTGCTCTCACATTTCTGCTGCATAACATGGTGCCCGGCCTCCAACTTTTCCACCAGGGAAAGTGGATCACTGCTAAATGCATTCCCGGTGCTCTCATTTTCCAGCTCGGTGACCAAGTTGAGGTAAACTACTAAACTACTAAACAAGCGTTAAATTCTGATTCGTCGCTGCTTATTTGTCTAAATCTCATAATTGATCTGTGTTTTTCCAGATCCTGAGCAACGGGAAGTACAAGAGCGGGCTGCACAGAGGACTGGTGAACAAGGAGAAGGTGAGAATATCGTGGGCGGTGTTCTGTTGTCCTCCCAAAGAGGCGGTGACGGGGCCGATGAAAGAAATGGTGGACGACCAAAACCCGCCGCTTTTTCCGACGAGGACATTCCAGGAACACATCGATCACAAGCTGTTCAGAAAGAACCAGGCCAAAAAGGAAAAAACGCCCCAATGAGAGGCGTTTATGGCCTGATCTTCTATCCGCTTTGTGTTTCCATTAATAAGTACTTTGTTATCTGGTCTGGATTGTAATACGTACTTTGTGGGTCGCTCGTGTTGTTTTCTACAATGAGGTTTATGATTATTTTGTTGTATCCAACATTTTTTCTTCAGATGTATATTCTGATTTAATATCTGTAAGCAGATATTTATATAGTTAAAACAATGATTGAAACTAAAATAGTTGTACTTTTTAATAAATAGTTCAACTTTTTTATAATTCATTAATATAGTTTGTGCAAAAACATTCTGTTTGGCAAAATCAGAATGTAGATCTATAAAATAAAATAATATAAAACAGAATGTAAATCTATAAAATAAAATAATATAAAACAGAACGTAAATCTGTAAAATAAAATAATATATTTGATTGAATCAGCAGGATCAGGACCCTGATCTCACATAAAATAAAATATTATTGCATATATTAAAAAATATTTTTAGATCTATTGTTTTTATTTTTTTCTTTATCATAATTATTTTTTATTATGCTTTTGTTTATAGATTCACTGTGTAGAATATATTTTGCATCTATTATTCTATGATTGTTCATGGATTCAGCTGTTTATGATTATTTTTTATACAAAATTTGTTCTACACTGGAAATCTATTATCTTTGATGATTTTTTTACACCTATTGATTAGATTATATAAGACTTATTATAGTCAAATGACATAGTTTGTGTCAAATGGTATTAATCATAATATTCTAAACCAAGGGGAAATACAAATCCATAAAATTATATTAATGTTACAACATAAATCAGCCGTAAGAAAAAAAATTACTATTTTTGAAATTTTATACTAAAAACCATTACAAATCTTTTTATTTTTTAATTTTCTTTTTAATATAAGAATATCTCTATCTATTAATTAGATTATGTAAGACCTATTATAGTCAAATGATTGATGTAGCCCAAATCCTTCAATTCACAGAAAACAACACAATGCCAGAATCACATAACTTCAAATTATCATTAAACAGATTTTTTCCCAATAAAATCTCTCAACTAAGGCAACATGAAATGCCAACTAAGAAATAGAAAAAGCTTAGTTGGAATTGTCATTACCTATAAAATTTCAGCAAAAACTGACATCCAAGTCAAAAGTTATGACCTCCGAAAGTTGCTGCATCAATGATATATAGTTTATGTATATGGTATTCATAACATTTATGTTGATGAAACACAAATCTACAAAATTAAATAATAATACAACATAAATAGTGGCAAAAATAACAATAGTAGTTTTAAAAATTTCCCAAATTTCATAATCAACTTCCTCATTCTACCATTGTTTTTTTAATATATATTTCTATTTCTAAATATTGAATCTCAAATATGAAGTGTGTTACTAGATAAATGTTTGTTATCTTTATATATATTTCTATTTCTAAATATTGAATCTTATTATTTGAGGTGTATTACTAAATAAGTATTTATTCTAATTGTAACCTCCAAAGCATTGTGATTTAAACACCTCCCATTCAAATCATTCTCTTTGGGACTATGGGATTTTAAATTAGAGGAAACAAAAAGCTTAGGGTCCTTAGTTTAGGTAGTAACAGTAGTTCGGAGGTCTGGAGGTCTAGAGGTCTATAGTGGAGGAGCCTAAAAGCCTAGGGTCCTAATTAGGATGCAACTAGGAAACATCTATTACTTATTTTTATTTGCGGTTGATGGTACACGATAAATTGGTGAGTCCCGATAGTGGCCTTGAGCAGGACAAGGACTATATAGGCTCATTACAAATTTTGTTTCCCTTTTCTTACGCATTAATAAAATCAAACAATATTCAAAGAAGGGGAATAATGATCTTCAGCTTACATGGGGGAATTTCTATTCAATCACTATGGACTTTACCTTTTGAAACTAAAGTGACCTTATGAGGAGAGATCATGAGGGGTTATAAATTCTAGGACTAAATGGAGAATTTGACATTTTGTCCAATTGGAATCTATTAAAATATTAAAATAGCCCCTATAAAATAAAACAAATAAAACACATTATGTTTCCATTTAGAATTTATCATGAAAAATTCTTCTCAAGATAACTATATATGTACAAGGGTAATTTAATTTTTGAGTCATCTCTAAGATAGTTTAACACATGGAACAAGTAAGAATATAATATTTTACACCTAAATTTAAGAATTTGCAAGTATGAATTTTCTTACTATTTTTCAAAGTTTATACCTTTTAGAATTAGAATTTCAAAGAACGTTAAAAATAAAAAACATATAGATATGAAAGACAATACATGTTATAGATATTAAAAAACACTACATACCTTCTCCTTCTATTAATATACCATAACTAAATTAGATCCGCTTTTAGAATTTTAGTTCACCAAAATCACTACAAAAACTGAATTGCTTCATATATATTTTAAAATAATTATTGAGTTGTTGGAGAAGCTACATGAATTTTTTTTAAGATTTTGTTTAAGACGCAATTGTATATATCAATTCAATGAAATGAATCTCGATTGTGACATTTTAAAAAGCCAAAAAATTAAAATTAAAGGTCATAGAAATGTTGCAAATGCCATTTGGTCATTTTAAAAGTCACGTACCTCTGGGGGACTCGCCACGAGAACCCGTGGCTTGGTAGTTCCCCCATGTCGGCGGTGTTATCCGTGGGGGCCCCTTGCGGGACACCGCGATGGTGTGACAAACTGTCTGCCGCCCGCAGTGCACGATGGCCAGTGTAGCCACCACTACCACCAAATGTCCCACAATAGGGGGGTGGGGGCCCGCGCCCCCAATTATATATAGTTGGATAGAATGGAAATTTGTTGTTTTGCACGTGAGAGCAAGTAGAGTTGAATAGATTGGAAATTTGGAAGAGAAGACCATTTGAAATCAAGCAACAACCACATATCAAGGTTAGCCTTTAATTTTCTTTATTTGTTTTAATATTTAGTTTTTTGATATAGCTTTCATTTCTAGATTTATTTTTTAATATTTAGATTTTGTTTTAATATTAAGATTTAGTTTTTAGTTTTTAATATTTAGGTTTAGATTTAGTTTTAATATTAAGATTTAGGATTTAAATTTAATATTTGGATTTTATTTTAATATATAGATTTAGATTTAATATTAAGATTTTGGGTTTAGATTTTGGTTTTGAATGTAGTTTTACATTTAGGTTTTGAATGTAGTTTTAGATTTAGATTTAATATTCAAATTTTTTTGCATGTAGGAATGTTTGAAATAAAAGTAAAATATGGAGGGATATGTCGCATTATTAATTATTTATTTAGTTTAAATTATTTAAATTTTGATTTTGATATAATGCATCTACTAATGTTTGAAACATAAATTAAAATATGGAGGGCTATGCCTCCATATTAAATAGTTATTTTTATTAGTAAATTATATAATTTTTTTTAGCACAAGTTAGGATACCAACACGAGCATATGACAAGAATATGTTGTGTACATAAAAAAAAAAAACCAGCACAAAATTATAATTGTTGAAGAATAGGAAGCCAATAGAATTACATGTTTTTAGTTTGTTAAATGCTTTGCAGATCCCTAGTAGCAAGTAGGTCTTCTTCTAATGACACATCAAGCCTAGAATTTGACGGTCACCCTTACTTGTCATATGATTTTTTTTTATGATGGTTTGGTCATTATAATGCCTTTCATTTTATGTTTTAAGATAAATATTGATTGTCAAATTTTTCCTAATTTACGAATAATTTAATAATTCTTTTACATTTAAAAAAATATATTACATATAATAAATATTTTATTCTTAACAAAGTAGTGCAAATAATCTAATTACTATTTTAAAACATGTATTATTATATATAATTGCTACTAACTAATTTAAGATACAATTATGTGTTGATAAAAAATGAAAATCCTTGGTGAGATATTTGATATACTTTTAATAAAATTGAAAATGAAGAGGATATGAAGGCGGACTGCTCTGCTGACATGATAGGTGAATGCTTTGTGAACGAATGCTCTGCTGGCGACTTTGGTGCTCGTGCTAGTAATCTCCCGCCGGCGGTGAATGCCAGGTTTGTTCGCTCCATTAATAAGTTGATGTTATGAATGTATTTTCTCCTCTCTCTTCCCTCTGTTGATCGACAGAAGCCGTACCCCCTAACATCCCCTCGGATCCTCTAAGGACTCCTATGGAGTCTGACAATATGAATGTGATTAAATCCCATAATAACCTATATTATAAGTTAACCTTTCAAGTTTACAGCTTGATAGGATTGTAGTTACTTTGTCTTTTCAAGGCTATATAAAATCTTAAGGAAGACATAGATGAAGTACAATTTAAGCAAGTCTAGACAATATTAATAGAAGAAAATGTTAATATTTTTCAAATATTTTTAATGGAATTAAAAATTATGGATACCCTTTGAAAACACAAGAGAGTTGATAGTCTCGTCTTAAAACAATATTTATATGATTTTGTTTTGGAGAAAAATAGAAAATTATAATAATAGAATCTAAGTTTTCTCATAAATGTCGAAGGTTGAGGCTAATGCTAGTTGGTCACTTATATTATGATTGATCTTTATAGTAGAATGGTATTATTGGTAGAGGTCAAATACCTACTATTGTGATTAAAAGATTCATATATAAAAATTTAAAGACCACCTTAGTGCTACACATCAGTGTGATTAAAATAAATTATATTCTTCCTTATGACATCACTCTACAAGTAAGATATTGACAATATTAAAAATTGTGTTTCGATGTTTCCGTTAAGGGGCCTTGTGATGGAGATGCTTTAATGAATGACCTCAACTAAATTGGGAGAAAAATGACAATACAATTGAGAAGAAATACAAGGGCCTTATGATAGAGATGGTATATTGAATGACCTCAACTAAATTAGGAGAAAAATGACAATACAATTGAGAAGAAATACAAGGGCCTTATGATAGAGATGGTATATTGAATGACCTCAACTAAATTGGGAGAAAAATGACAATACAGTTGAGAAGAAATACAAGGGCCTTATGATAGAGATGGTATATTGAATGGCCTCAACTAAATTGAGAGAAAAATGACAATAAAGTTGAGAAGAAATACAAGGGCCTTATGATAGACATGGTCTATTGAATGACCTTAACTAAATGGGGAGAAAAATGACAATAAAGTTGAGAAGAAATACACGGACCTATAGAAGAGATATATTGAGATTCTCATACATTCTTCAAAAGAATATCATTTCCAATAGTTTAATCAATTATTGTTGTAAATGTCAACTACCATGAATCACAATATATTTTTAAATATTAAACTCTAAATTCATTAAATGAATCACTTAAATCAAATTAACATATTTTGTAATCTAGAAATGATAGTTTCACGTTAAAAGTGAAGAAGTGATTTTTTTTATAATTAGTTAATATGCAAACGTATTAAAGTCATTGATGCATATTAATGCAAGATTTGGTTGAAAAACAAAGAAAAACTAGAAATCCAGTGGGCCCGAGTGTTTCCCGAACTCGGAGATGCTCCAGATGCTTTACAAAGTGACGTTTTCCCTTTTAAAGAAAAAGCAATCTAAACGGGGAAAGCATGTATTGACAAACAGTGGGCCCACAAATACCAGTTTTTTTTTTCCATTGATTCCACTGTATTCCAATGGGCGTCCATCTGAATGAAACTGATTAATATAATACTATTATTTTTAATTGGGGTATTTTTCTTCCTAAGCAATTTTCTCTTCTCTTCCTCAATGCTGTTAAAATATCCGTTAACCAATTCTTCATTCTCCTTGCATTTTTGCCATGATTGACTTCTGCTCGCACCAAAACTAATTTTATGATATAAATATTCATGTATTCTGATTTTACTAGAATTTTGTATTGCTTGCATTTTAATACATTGTCTTTCATTTTTCTCATATAAGTATCTATAAATTATTTTCAAAATTAACTTTCATGATTAATTGTTATTTATTTTCTTTATTTAAATATTTTATGATAATTTTAATAAAAATATTTTAATTGGATTAATGAATTAAGTTGTGAAAACTTTTGGTTTGTATTGTGTATGATATTGTTACGTGACATTTGAATGACTTTCCTCTTCATATGATAAATTGTTGAATAAGATCCAAATCATTAAACAACAAAATCATACATAGTGCAAACCAAACACTTTTACATCTTAATCTAATGGACTATGGAAAATTATTGTGAATTATAGACTAATGAAATTGTTTATATATTTATGATGATTGAAGCTTACCATCTCCAAAAGATTTAGGAGATTCATATCTTTAATAAAAAATTTCCTTCAAAATCCTTCGAAAAGACATTCATGTGCAACCCACTACTTTTTGGAGCTCTCAATTTGAATAGTGGCTATTTTGGGTGATAGATATGAGCCTATTTTACTTATTTGTATTAAATTATTTATGTTGGATATGAGTTTAATCAGTGTAGATTGATTTTTCTATTGATTGCTTCAAAATATATTGTTTTATCTTCAAAAGATTTAGGAGATTCATAGTTTCAATAAAAAAAAAATTTCAATTATTTTAGTCATTTGTATTTAACTTTTTATGTTAGATATTAAGTTTTTATGTTAGATATGAGCTAAATCAAGTGTCAATTGATTTTTCTAATGATTGGTTAAAAATATATTATTTGTGATGGACACAATTTTATGTATAATTTGTATCCTATAATAATATATAACGAGATCAATTATTTAAGATTTTTTTATAATGATTACTTCACATTATAAAGTTTCACATTTTTAAGATCCCTAATTTCATTTTTCACACCTAGCTACCTAAACCTCCCAAGGGGTGGGACCTAACATGTGCTACCATAAAACATTAATAAAGTCACTTCTGTTCTATACTCATGTATATGATTCCTAGTCTCTCTATTTTTTAATTACAACGCTCTCGTTGGATTCATTACTCCTTATAGTTTCCCCCTTCTTTTGTTATGTATTTTTTTGTGGTTTTTATTTATTTATTTTTTATAACAAATTATTTTTTAAAATACTTCATCATACAAGGGTAGAGAAAAATTATTCATTCAATGACCATTTCTTCAACTTTTGCATGAATTCTATTTCTTAAAATATGTGTTTCTCAACTAATAGCATCCACGACCTCAATAGAATGGTTTTTGAAGGCAATGAATTGAAACCAGCGAGGAATATGCACCAAGTGACCGAAGATCCAGACAATAACTTTTCAGTTCGAGAATGATGACATCAATAAATAGTTTAATACTCGTCCTTCGCCATAGAAGAGGTAGATATGTAAAAAAGTTTCCCATGAGAACTAATTTTGGGAGCTGAGAAATGGGAATTCGTTACCATCCACATGGGTCCCCTCTCATCACTGAGAATATAAATTAACGATTTCTCATCCCAAGAATGTGAGCCTTTATCCAAACTGACCCCTTTATTTGCTAACCAGTCAGCAGCCCCATTGGCCTCCTTGAAACAATGAGAAACTTTGAATTCTTCAAACTGTGAAAGTAACTTCCAAACATCCCGAAGAATTTAAGTGATCCCCCAGCTGACCAAGTTTCTTAAATTGAGGGCACAGGTTATGATTTGGGAATCACCCTCGACATGAATCTTTTTAATGCCTCTCGATATTGCAAGGGATATCCCTAAGTGCAGGGTTCGAGCTTCTGCAATATTGTTGGACCCTTGTCAGATTTGAGAATGCTGCTTTAATTATTCTGGATGAAGAGTCCCTCAAGATCTATCCTGCCCTTGAGACGCCAGGGTTCCCCTTGGAAGCCCCATCGAAATTGAGTTTGACAAAATGTTCATCGGGCAGTTCCCATTTAATGTCCTTCCTCTTCTCCCTCTTGAACTGCTTTCCAATCAACACTCCTTTGAATGGAATAACTATGAGTGGCCACAAATTTAAAATCTTAGAATCCCGAGAAGTGAAAGTAGCTGACAAGGTTTTGGACCTAATTGTGTATGCATTCATCATTTCAGAAGATAATTTCTCTACTATCTCACAAACTTGAGCAACAGACCTATGCTCCCTTCTGAAAATCCTCTTATTCCTCTCCGTCCAAATACACCAAGTAATGACTGCTGGAATGATTCTCCATATCTGGGAAAATAAAAAGTCTCTATGTAGTAGAGGCCATTGTTCGAGGAGGCTCACAATATCTGAGGGGATTGGGCCATGCCAACCAAGTTTCCCTCATACCCAAGACCAAACATCTTGGGCAAAACTACAAGACACAAAACGATGGTTGGAATCCTCATAGTGACTACCACACATGACACAACAAAATTTGTCTGCGATGCCCAATCTAAGGAGACGGTCACTAGTGAGATTTCTTTTTAAGATTGCTAACCAAAGGAAAGCGCCAGCTTTAGGTAGTACCACTGGATGCCAACAGAAATGAAATAGGTAATTTCTCGAAAGCTTCTTATAACCGGTTAAGGAGAGGTAGCCATGTTTAACTGAGTACCTACCATCAACTGCAGTTGTCCAAATAAGCCTATTTGGGATCAAATTAAATTGAATTACTCTTTGATCAAGAATATTTACCAATAAATCTTTCTAATCTTGAGGAATGTTGACCTGGGATAAGTTCTTCCAATCTATCTTAATCACTTCTCCCATTGAAGACAAGGTGATGTAGTCCTTAACTTTAAAACCCCAGAGACACCGAAATGTGTTTATGGTACTAGGGAGAATACCTGGGAGTGATGAAATCGGGGGGAGACTATTCCAAGAGTCATCCCAAAAATATGCCTTATCACTCGAATTGATAATCCATGAAAGATGTGGAAGGATCACCTATCTGCTCTTTACAACAAAGTTCCACATTGTTGATCCCTGAGGAGGATTTGTAATTGTGAAGATCCTGGATGGGTCATCACTATCCAAGTATTTGAGTCTAATGATCCTAGTCCATAGAGACCCTGGATTTTCATATAGTTTCCCGAATAATTTAGTGCCCAAGCTGATATTACGTTCATATAAGCTATGGATACCAACCCCCCACAATCCTTTGGTAAGCACATCTTATCCCATGCAATTAGAGGTACCTTAGCAATGCCATATTCCATATTACCCTTCCATATGAAATCTTTCACATACTTCCTAATTTTTTCCATAACTACCCATGGAGCCAAAAGTACTGACATGATGTAATTAGGAATAGAAGAGAGAACTATTTTGACAAGTAGAATTATGCCTACAAGAGACAACCATCTTGCCTTCCATGAGGCAGTCCTATCCCAAATAGACTGAATAATATTGTCCCAAAATGAAGCTTTGCAAGACCCTTGGAAAAGGGGAATTCCCGTATATTTATTTGGAGTTTCGGCCACCTCAAAACCCAAAAGGCACTTAATATCCAATTGCACTCTACTTGGAATGTTAAAAAAGAAGATCTTTGACTTGGAAGAGTTAAATTTTTGACCTGATAAGCTGCAATATTCTTCTAAAGTATCTTTAATAGCCGTATCCTCCTGGAGGGAACCTGTACCATACAAAAGAGAATCATCCACAAATAAAGTATTCAGTAATTGAGAGTTGTGAGTTCTGGATAGAAATACCCTGCCAAGAGCCAAAGGCATTCTTGTGTGTGTAAGGAAACTCAGGTGCAGAAACAGCTTCCTACGCTAATCTCTATAGGAAAGTATTGTGAAAATTCTTTTAAATCCTTACAATTACAGATTCGTTAACTACTTTAACAAAGATATTGCAGCCACATACCATGCATACAGAAAACAGAGAATGACACAATGATATACCCTGGGGAAAACCTTTCGGTAAAAAACCCCAGCACTCCAAAACCTGCACAATGTATTGATCCAAAACTATTACAGTTACAATACACTTGCAATGCAAGTTCTTTCAGAAGATTTCAAAACCCTTGAAGACAAATCACGACAGCATAAACCGTTCCAACAATACACTCGCATCGCTTTTCTTCGCAACCCTAAAAAACGCTTATATCATGCGCTTCACTTTTTAGGGCTACTCCTAATGATAACCGTATTAGGGTTTTTACCATTCTCCGAGAAAATAGGAAACCCAAAAATTTTTTAGGGGCGATGCCCCGAACCCCACGATTGGGGAAGAGTGTACAGTACTCACATTTATCAGTTGCCACATGTCTTCACCTGTCATTGAATCTTCCTAACATAGCTCTTACGTGTCATAGGAATTCGTCAT